>NDXB01001271.1:44070-67811 GCA_002631895.1 Agapornis roseicollis | reverse complement strand
CAGGGGAGGGCAAGAAGGGGGGGTTGAGTGAGTGAACGAGCTGTGTGGGTTTAAACCACGACATCAGGGTATTATCATAGAATCATAGAATGGTTTAGGTTTGAAGAGACTTATACAACATCTAGTTCCAATCCCTCTGCCATGGGCAGGGACACCTTCCAGTATGTTCCATTATCAGATCCTCCTGAATTGTTCTGTCAGGAGAGCCAGGGGATGCCTTCTTCATGGCAATTCTGTCCCTTATTTCTTGCAGCTTCTCTGGTCTGCCAGGAGCCTAAGGCCAGGGTACCCAAAGGAAGCTTGCTCCTCGGGCTTCATTCGTGGCTACATTTCTTTTGCACCAGTTAGCCTTAGCTTCAACTCTTTTCTTTCCCTCAGATTTCAATCTACCCTGTTCTTTTTGTTCAAATGATTGCAAAGTTCTTTGAAACTCTGGCTTAAAGGGCTTCTTTCCCTGCACTGCTGATAGTCCAGAATAACTGCACCACATAACATCCTGAGCCACCCCCATTTCCATATCAAGAAAAATAAAATGGTTCAAAGCTACGCAAGAAATGTCTTTCCCCTTGTCCCATGCTTGCATTTCTCTTGGCTATTTCCAAGACTTTTACAGCGGTCATGTAGGAACTACGTGGAGGGCTGGAGTGCCAGTCCTCAGGTTTGCATTGCAATAAAGCCTTGCAATGTTCATGTAGCAGCTAGAGCATAAGTGAAACCTTTATACTGACATTTCCTTTGTACAGGATCAACTAATTAGCAGGGTCTGCTATACGATAACCAGCAAAAGTAAAGCTATATGGAAACCAGCTTTCTGTGCTCAGAGAAGTTTCATAGGGAAGACAAGTGATGTTAGACTAAAATGCCTGCTGATTTGACAGTTCAGGTCCAAGAGCCCTGGGGTGACTTGAGTCCCAGTCTTGTCTCTTCCAGAGACCCTGTATGGGGCTTTTGGATCTTCCAAAAGTTTCTCCTTTCCCAGCTGTAACATTAATCTTTTTGTCTAATTCCTCCAAAAGATGTTTGAGGCAACAGGCAAATGCACGGTTAATTGTGGTGAACAGAATCCTTACCCACTGCAAACAAATTGCAGGTTAATGACAAACACCAGCTCCAGGCTGAGCCTCCCATTCTGAGCAAGGTTTAACCATTGTGCTTTATGGCATAGGTGGGCTATGCCTGGCTCCATAACAGCTACTTGGAAAATGAGCACACAACAGGCTGCTCTTCAGCATCACAAGGCCTGGGGGGTGAAAGCAGCCAGTCCAGCCTGCAGGAAAATTTCAGTGGGTAGCACTCTCAGGCATGACTCAGTCTGTTGTTCTTCACTGCAGTTCTGGGGAAGATTGATCATGTCAGAACCTGCAGGCTGGTGACATCCTTATAATTCCTCTGGGAAAATAAAAAGAAGGGCAAGTCAAAGGCTTTAACTGAGCTTCATACCGTTCTGCTATATATAAGTACAACTTAAACTCAAACAACTAAATAAAGAATGAATGAAATAAACCAAATAAAGGAGAAAATAATGGTAATTTCATTTTAGATACATGAACATTTTCCTAGCTGTAAGCCTTCATCAATCCGAAAGCTTGTAGGTATCCCCATCTTGAGTCCAGTTGTGTCTGCCTCCTGTCCTCACAGTCCCTCCTCTTTCCACTTTTCAGCTCTGGTATTAGCATGACACACTGACACCAGAACTCAGGAAAGAAAGGGAAAGAGATACAGGAAATCTGTCTCCTTCCTTCTTGCGTATTACAAAGCACTGTATGCGTATTCTGACTGCCAGCATTTCTAGGTATGGATCCTTTGCAGAAAAGAGTTTCAGGGGTCTGTGCTGCCCCTTGCTTTTGATAGGACCCTGCACCCAACTGTTCTTGTCCAACACAAGCAGATTTCCAAACCAGGAATAGGGAGCTACTTGGTAGTAGTTAGTAACAAACAGTCCTGCAGTTCCTGTGCTTCTTGTCACTCATACCAGGTGCCTTTGTCATCAGAAATAAAATCATTTGCTTGCTACAGCTGATCTTAATTGTTGCTGAGATCAGGCTTCCATGACTGTAAATCAGCTGTTCTCCATCCCTTTTAACAGCATTTTAACTACGTGTGGGATATTAATTATAGGTTGTCTTTTTCAGACCTATGCTTCTGCATTACTTGTTGCTTTAGGAGCTAAAAAAACACCACAAGAGACAACAGTGCTCTACAGCGGCTTTTAGCCTCTTAGGACAAATCCCAGAGATGACATCATCTGCAATTATGGTGCACAGACCCAAGCACTCTGACATAAGGTGGTAAATTATTCATGATTTAGCAGCCACCATAAATGAAGATTGTGCTTTAAGAAACCTCAGAATTGCAAGACTGGTTTGTCACAGGCCTATTAGACCAGTGGCCTGTCTCTAAAAACAATACTGTAGATGACGGTGATAGAGCCTTAAAGTAAATGTATGCAGGATAAATTATTTCCCCTTGGTTTCATGTGAGTTTCTTGGCTAATGTCTACAGGCAGAAGGATTAAAATCCTTCCCAGATGGGGTCATGTGGCTTCTGCTCTGAAGAATGCAGTGTAAACTGAACCAAAGTTAAGTACAGGGCGAACATGTAATTGCAGCAGATTTGGTGGGTCAGTGCAGGATTGGGAGGAGGGTGAACTAGTAACCTTGGACAGGCAAACTTCCCACCTTGTTCTAACAAACCTGTACTCACTTCTGTACTGGCCAAAGATGCAGGACAGGGACAGGGACAGGGGGACATTGGACTGACAGAAACCATAACCTTGACAGAAACAAGAGGGAACTGTAATTGATACTTGCAAGACTTTAAGGAGCTTGGGTGAATGATGCTAATATACATCATTCCAACTAGGGTTATGTTAGGGATTTAGAGAAAAAGGGTAATCCTTTCCCCACATATTGAGCAGTAGTATGAGAGTTTTAGCATGGTATGGAAACTTAAAGCTGCTTTAAGCAATCAGTGTAACTCATGTGGGTGATTCTGCATCATTCCACAGACAACATCATAGGGAACAGAATGGGAGGAAATATTCTTTATCATCAACAATTTGCCCCTATAAAGACTGGGAACATCATAGGGAACAGAATGGGAGGAAATATTCTTTATCATCAACAATTTGCCCCTATAAAGACTGGGAACAAGCAGAGGCTCAGCCTAAGGTGACAGTGCCATCATCCTGACAATTTAAGGTTTAAGTTGCTGTTTGGCACCTTGAAATAACTGTTACAGCTATATTTGAAATGTGATAGATAGGCTGACTTCCAAAGGAAATGGTGTGATAGTCAATATCTTCTGAAATACTAAGAGGAGGACTGTCCATCAAAGGATAGATCTTGGCCTCAGAGAATGAGATCTATGTATATTAAAACACACCTGTGTGATAATCTTAATGTACAATATCTTGATGCATGATAAATAGAGGTCAAACACTAATGCTCCTTTCTGTTAAACAAGGAACCCATGTAAGTAAGATGCGCCAACAGCTGAATATAGAGCCCTTTGCAGACCCATGTAAGTAAGATGCGCCAACAGCTGAATATAGAGCCCTTTGCAGACGGGTCCTTTGAATTTCTGCAACTTCACAGAAAAAGCTGTACAAAGAGTGACAAGTACATTGCAACCTAAGAGCTGTCCAAGCAAACTAGAGCGTAACAGCACCACTAGCTACAATCTGGCAAATCCAAGTCCCTCTGCAAAACCAAATCCCAATAAAACACTACGTTGCAGGAAGAAAATAATTCTATCCAATTAGGCAGGATAAGTGGGCTGGTGTCAAACTGGGATCTTACATTTGAGTGGGATAGATACAACTGCAGTGAGACACTGGTGACAATTTTTCCTCCAACAGTCTGAGATGAACATAAATCTGCTTGTAAGCATGACATTTCTATGGAAGGTGGTAGTCCCTTACCCTGCCATTAAAAAGAACTGGTTTTGAGGGGTTTTTTGGCATCTCTTAAAGGATCTGATTTATAGGAACGAGCCGCAAGCTTTTCTGTAAGGAATTGTGTGATAGGGCATACAGTACAGAGAAGATGTGGGTGATCTAGCAACAATTAGTGCATCTTTAGAGACAGAAATAGCAACACATACCAGCAACAGGTACTATCAGGAGCTAATCAGCAAAGTGTCCAATTTGTAGGTCCCCCATCACTTTTTCCCCTTGCCCCTTTACACTCTGGAAGTCTGGTGTGTTTGAGAGCCAGCACACAGTCCACTGTCCCCTGTGATGAACCCTAGAGCAAGCTGAATGAAAACTGGAGTGATGGTAATGGCAGAAACATGTGCTGCCAAAGTGACACTCACTTCTGAGATTGTTTATGGTAAAAGAGATGCCTGCATCCACTTATATCCTTGAATATTTTAAGCCTGACATTCACAACCTGTGTTTTGCTGCAGGTTTGGCATCATTAATATACTTTAAAAAAGACATGCCACTGCATAGAAATCTCTGCGACAAGTGTTGTGTAGTAAGCATGTATATATAACAGCAAAATGCGTATCCAACTAATACCTCTCTTACATACACACACACTCCAGCAACATCTTCAAAGCTTTCAGTATTTGTTTTTGGTTCTTCAAATTCAGTGATGTTCATACTTCAAAAACTGGAAGGATAACATGAATACATAAGGTGCCTTAGGGCAATGAGAGTTAGTCCTTAGAGGTATTTGTGACATGTTTTAAAACAGGATGATTATCTTTTGTTACATGAAATTGTTTCTGTTGGCTATGGATATAGCAAATCCATTCCTAGTCTGACTACTCCTTCTCCTTTACTTCCAAGAAATCCAATTTTTTGTTTTAAAAATGTATATGTAATTAAAGGACATGTAATTCATCACAAAGTCTTTCAAATGCATAACTGATTATCTGCTTCCTGTAATTGCTGGTTTGTATACTGAAACTTAGATTGAGTTGGCAGACAATGAAAGATTATTTTTTAATTAGATATACTCATCCCTATCATTTGGGAATAGGGGATATTTTCCACCACTGCTATTCTTCCTATCCAGGAACACAAGCTAATCTCTTGCTTGATATAAATGTAATTTTTTCCCAAATGAGAAATAAACAGAAGCCTGCCTGTCTTACAGAAATAGCATGCCTAGTCAGTGTTTGTCATTTCAGTTTGATAGGATGCTGGTAGCAGGATGTGTATGACACACAGGAAGACAATGTACCAGGACGAGTTTGAAGTACTGAGATTCATTTACAATCCCCATGGATTTTGATTTTTCTTCATTGTTAGAAATCCTGGTTTTGCTTCAGTAGATCGTCAACACAAAATTGTGACCCCTAACTTATTCTATTATGGGGTCCCAAACTCATTTTTATTATTCCTTGTGACAAACGAAGCAATTGTTAGCTGTCTTAAAAGGCATCTCATGTAACCTCTTGCCCTACAAACTCCATCTAAAATGACAACATCTCTAGAGACCTTTCTTTGCTTGATAAACTGAATTGCAGCCTGTGTTTAGTTCAACATACACTGTCATGGGCACCGGAGTGTTTGGAGTTCTCTGGTAATACTGTGGTTGCAAAATAGGGTGGATGTCTAGCTAATGACTTGGAAGCAAGTCATATTCAAAGCATGGGCTCTCAATGTGTCATTCTTTTCTTGAGTGGGGACAACATTTCAAAGCCATCAATAGGGTCTCCATATCTCTCTCTTACTCAGCCTCCTCTGTGCTGACCACGGCTGCAGTACTGTTGTGTGGTGACCAGAACAGCTGATTTTATGGCAAAGTAATGGGTGGTTCTATGTATATTTTTAGCTGTCCTTTTAATATAGTTCACTCACTAGAGAAGGAGGTGGAGGAAGTATGAGCACTCTTTCCAAGTCCTCTGAAGACACCTGTATGAACCCATGTGTGCTAGCACAAGCAGTCCTGGGTTCACATTTCTAGTTAGCAAAGGAAGTTTTGTGATTTGGGGCACATGGCAAAGCTGTCTCTCTAACTGAAATTATACTCAGTTTTGCTTGCCTTCTCCTTTCCATACCTGCAGTCTCTTCTGCTTCCTCCTTCATACCTTATCCTGTCGCATCTTTGCCTGTGTAACTCCTGTTCATGCCATCTGTGATCATTTCCTTCTTGACTGCCATAAATCTTCTTCTGCTGCATTTTTTTTCCTTTCTGTAGGCCTCTCCCTAAACAAAAGGGATGTGATTCTTCTCTCCCTCCCACTGGCTTTAACCTGTTGTAGTTTTTCATGTCATTATTCATGACTTAAACGAGGCTAAGTGAGAGAAGAATAGTGCGCTGAGATTTTCATTATGCCAAAGCTATGCTATTCTCTGCACGCAGGCTGTGGCATTATATCACCCTGTCCCTTCACCACTTTCAAAGGCTTCCTTTCCTCCTGATTAAGCTCTATAGTATGCTAAGGACTTTCAGAGCTTGTTTTTGAACTTGTCTGACCCTGCTACTCTGATCTCATATCCACTCCTACACACATTTATTTAGCTTTTCTAATCTGGCGATCTCCTGTGGCTGCCCAGCTCTGAGCATCTGGGTGTACGTTGTTATTTATGCTTCCCATTTATCTGATGCTTCCAGCCACTGAGTCATGCTCCCTCTCTCAGTCTCACCTTTGCAGCTTTTCTCTCCCTCTCAGATGGTGAGCAGGTGATGGTGCCATCCTCCCTTTCCACCTCCTCGGGGTGATGCTGGCTGAGACTGTAGGCTACACTGTGATGCCTCACTGCAGAGCTCCTGGGTGTGTTGAGCTGAATCCTCTTTCCCTATGATTTTTGACCCCTTGCTTGGCTGGTATGAGTGAGCACAGACACTGGGACATGACACACTTTCCCTCAGTGCCTTCCCCCTAGGTGGCTATTGAGATGTCCTGTTGCACATTTTGCAACACAAGTCCTCACTCCAGCATCCTCCATACGGGGCTGTTTTCCACCTCCTTTCTGCCCTGAAGGGGACACGCTGAGCAGGGTGTCTGAGGAGGGTGACAAGGTGTCACCTGAGGGTGCATGTGGGTGTCTCAAGTTGGGCACACCAGGATCATGGGAGTGTTTCTGACTGCAGGTCCAAAACATGACTTAATGGTGGTGTTTTTCAGGCTTCATTTTATTGCCATGGACTCAGGATTTATGCTCCTGTAACAGAAGCATCACATGTGCAGGCGTAGGCTGCTCATTTCTTTCCCTCAGTAATTGCTCAGCTGCCCTTTATGTGGAGAAGAGAAAGTGAGAGGTGGTGAGCAGCTAAGTAACCTCTAACTGCTACTGCATCTTCAGGAGGCCTTTCCATCTGGCAGGTGTAACCTTTGGAGAAGACATATGCTATCATCACTCTTCCTCTCCACCCACTGAGCTACAGCTGAGGTGGTATGTGATCAGATGATTCAGAGAAGACCCTCAGGGCAGGACTGCCTAAAATATCCAGGTATCAAATATACTATCATCTCTATATAACTTCCTTTCTATTAGGGGACTTACTATAAAAATGTGTGCGTGTCCCACTTGGAGCAGCAGTTTGCATGCATGTATGTTACTCTTGAGAGGTTTGTGCAGCTTCTCAGTGTCAGAGCAGATTCTGTGCTCCACTTTTTTGCCTTCATAATAGGTCCAGCCGTGCCTTTTGTCTTGGATTGGTATTCATGCATTTGAGATTACCTAGACAAAAAGGAAAACAACACATTTCTGTATAAATTACAGCATTGCTGATAGAAACTTTTTTTTTTTGGGATTTGACACCCTCCCTAAATATTGGGCTGCACTGTCTTAGAGTGACCCCAGGGAGGGTGACTGGGGACTTCGATCACAGGCAAAACTGTGTCAGGTCTTCTGTACCCCTTTATGCAGGGAAGATCAACCCTAGGACATGTGTGTCAGCCACTCCAGTTGTCTTCCATGGGAGTGAGTATGGCTGGGAAGGAACAGGATTGAGTTTCTGAAATCTCAAGGTGCTTTTCTGGAGCTGCCAAGTTGTTCCCAGGAAATCAGTTTTTCACAACCTCCTGCAGCCTTTCTGGCTGTTGAGACAGGTATCTTCTGCTGACTGTTTCATTAGAGAGTTCAGGCCCTTTCTTGAGTGCCAGAGAGGACCTAGTTTCCTTCCAGTGGGATATGTTAACTGTTGCTCTGCTCAAAACAGAGCAGGCAGTGCTGTGAGATCCTTATTACCTTGTGAAAGTACAAGTTTTGAGCTATTGTACGCTGTAGATATGCACTTTCTTCCCCTACAGAACGTTAAGTTAAGCAATCCAATACCTCTGTCTAGGATTTCAGAGCCCCTGACTGCTCAGGAAGAGTAAACATTTCAGATATATTTTTTTGCATGTGCCCAGATAAGCTATAGAGCACATGTGGTGTGTCCAGCATTTCCAGGAGCCACAGGACTTTGGTGTGGACACTGGACACATGATCTGTATATACACAGTAATTGCCATGTGTTTCCAAGCGCCATCATCAGGCATCTCATGTCTGATGCTTCCTGAAAACCTGGGACAGAAATATGGCAACCCTGTGGCTGATACTGTGCAATGTGCCTGAGACCAGAAGTTTTAAAGGGCTTTGGACTTTCAGCTGCTGATGATTGCAGCAGGTCTTCCAGAGCAGATGCTGAGCAGGGCTTGGGCTCCATTACTGAGTCATTTGGTAAGACAGATGTTGCACGTGCAGATCCTGAGTACAGCAAAGAAAGGCAAGGAAGCTCTTCACTGGGAGGCTATTAGAAGAATATGGTGCAATGTGGAAGGCTACAGAGTGCAGCTGGGGTCAGGAAGATATTTTAACATAAATTCATTGTGGAGAAAGGGCCGTGTGGCTCTTTCAATGGAGTTCTACAAGTACAAAAAATGCACTTACTTGTATTGATGACTTTTATTTATTCACCTATTAACCACCCTTGAAATTACAGACTACAGTAAAAGTATCACTATTTTCTTCTCCAGTGGATACCTGATTAATGTCTTGTAACCCATGCATGCCCTGTCAAATAAGAGTGATGTGTTTCCCAGCTGATAACTAAATAATCCTTTAAGTGAGTTATTGTCTCACATAGTGGCTCTGGTAAAGTAGACTCCCTACCTGATGTGCCCTCCCTGTGCAGAACAAAATTTACTTAATTTTGCAGTAATTTAGGATGGTATTAACATAAACTTTCATCAGTGAGAAATTGCCAAAAGGCTTTTCTGTTGAATTTTCCCTGTGGGGCAACACATATTTTAAGCTCTCCCAAATGAGAAGGTCATCCCATTTATTCCAAGCCTTTCTGGAGATTAACTTACAGCAAATATTTATACAGGAGAACACTCCTGCTGCCTCTGAAGAGTATTTTGAAGATTTTTCAGATTTACAGCTCTTCCGTATCAAGAAAAGAAAAGAATATTGCTTTTGGAGCAGACCACCTGTTCTTGGAGAAGGAAAACACAAGTACTGGGGGTTAAAATGCCCATCATCACACTAGGATCAGCTTCTGGACTTCCTGGACCAGGTGCCTTAGGACAATTCAACAGCACTTCACATGCAAGTTCACCTTAACCTTCTGTCTTAGCTCACCTCAATCCTCTCATCTCCCATTCCCTCTTGTTTTCCTTCCACTTTCCCTGGACTCTCTCGTCTACTAACTCTCTGATTTAACATATTGGCTCACATTGGTAACTGCCATGCCAAGAAGATGGAGATACTTTCGAAGGCGTTAGGCTTTTTAAGCTCAGCTTCAATTTCAGATGTGGTCCTTGCCATTCTTTTGTTATTGTTAGCCATCCTACCATTCTTCATCACTATTATTTTTGCTGGAAAATCAGTATAAAATATTGGTCTGAGTTGGCAACTTCAAGTCTTACATTCTTGCCTATCTTCTCCACTCCTTTCCCTGCTGTTTATTTTATTAGTAGGGCTGAAGACCTCAATTCTATTTACTTTTTTAAGGTTTCTCTCTGCATTTTGGCATTTCTGTTCTTAGTCTCAAGCTTCCTGGCCTCTAAAGTCCTGTTCTCTTTGCTGAGTCATCTTTTTAACATTCTTTATTGCCCCTGTGTTTGTTGCTATTATCCTTTGTTGAAGTAGTTTACCCATTCACTTTCATTGAGAGTAATTTTTAGGCTTTGTTTTCTCTTGGCTTGGGACATGTGCTGGAGGTCGTTTCTATACTTTTGGCTGAAAGGAATCTCAGGCCTTTCCCACATTCGCACTCTTCAGTTCTCCAGTCCAGCTGAGTTTGCTAATTAGTTACCTTAATTTCTCAGATTTTGCCCATTTGAAATGCAGAACTTTAATTACAGACCTATTTTTGTTTATTATTCCATTTAATTTAAACTGAATCAACTTGTGATTGCTCAGTCAAAGGTTATTTTCTTTCATCGCTTCTTATCTAATGTGCTTGCTACTTATCAAAACGAAGCCTAGAATAGCATCAGTGGTTCAGCACTCTTTGGTGAATTAATTCATTGGCAATTACATCTAAGAATGTCTGGTTCATGTTGCCAGTAGTAGCTTCTATCTCTGTGAAGCTGTATTTATTTTCTTCAAATTTCATTCCTTAATGACACGGTGCATCATCTATGACATTGATAAAGAAGCAAATCTAATGCTAAAAAATCTAGAGAGGAACAAAGAAGAAAACAGGGAGCATTTTTATGTTACTTTGTAATTCTTTAATGCTGTATGCATTTCCGGTACACCTGTCTCATAAAGTATACAGTGTATATAGAAAAGGTTCAGAGATGTGCAGCAAGCAGGTAGTATGGAAGACCTGGGAAACTACAGATGAGTCAGTCTCACCTCTATGCCAGGCAGGATCATGGGGCAAATTGTCCTGGAAGGCATGCTAAGGCACATGAAAATCAATGAGGTGCTTGGTGACAGCCAGCATGGCTTCACTAAGGGGAAATCCTGCCTGTCCAATTTGGTGGCCTTCTACGGTGGGGCTACAGAACTGATGGACAGGGGTAGAGCAGTTGATGTCATCTACCTGGACTCGTGCAAAGCGTTCAACACTGTCCCACACAACATCCTTGTCTCTACATTGGAGAGACATCAATTTGATAGGTGGGGCACTCAGTGGATAAAGAACTGGCTGGATGGCTGCACACAGAGAGTTGTGGTCAATGGCTCAGTGTCAGGCTGGAAGCCAGTGACGAGTGGTGTCCCTCAGGGATGGGTGTTGGGACCGGTCTTGTTCAACATCTTTGTCACTGACATGGACAGTGGGGTTGAGTGCACCCTCAACAAGTTTTCTGATGACATCAAGCTGTGTGGTTCGGTGGATACGCTGGAGGGAAGGAATGCCATCCAGAGGGACCTTGACACACTTGTGAGGTGGGCTGATGCCAACCTCATGAAGTTTAACCATGCCAAGTGCAAGGTCCTACACCTGGGTGGGAGCAATCCCAGGCACAGCTACAGGTTGGGCAAAGAGGAGATTGAGAGCAGCCCTGCAGAGAAGGACTTGGGGGTGGTGGTCGATGAGAAACAGAACATAAAATCATAGAATAGTTAGGGCTGGAAAGGACCTTAAGGTCATCAAGTTCCAACACCCCTGCCGTGGGCAAGGACACCTCACACTAAACCAAGTGACACGAGGCAGTGTTCAAGGACAGGTTGGACAGAGCCTTGGGTGACATGGTTTAGTGTGAGGTGTCCCTGCCTCACAATAGAAGCAGTATGATATATTCGAATGATTATAAAATAGAAAGGATTCAAAATAATTCCTAGTTCACAGGCAGATTAATAGAAATTTATATTTGATTTTCCTCTCTACAGATATTTGTACAGCCCTGGATAATGCTCAGCTCTGCACGATACGTGCTTGCTATCTCTGCCTAATTTTCAGGCACCTTTTTGGTCAGAAATGGTGCCAGTGCTTTCCTTATGCTCTGATAAGCAGCACATCACAGAGTGGAACGCCAAGGAAGCATAGGCTTCTGCTTGGGATCATCTAAGGAATAAAGGTAGGTAAGGTCAAACAATTAAAAAACTTTGATTAGCTAATAAATATGACCAAGTTAATGTCCTCATGTATGGCTTAGCTGTGCCATGTTGTTCTCAGGCAGCAGAAATCCTGAGTCCACTGAGACCATGGACTCTGCTATCAATGTTTATCCTGTTCTCTCTACCTCTGTGATCACAGAGATGCTGCCAAAGCTGAGTTCATAACATGCAAACCTCTAACAGCTGCCTAATGTTCCTTTAATCTTTCACATATGCTGCATTCGGTGTTCTTACAGTAAAGAGCACAAGTTTTTTAAATCCTGCAGCTTGCTAGGAGGTCTGAGGTTTGACTTATGACCCCCCAAAATGAAGGTAAATGGCAGTGTGCAGTTGTCATAGGTACTTTGGAATTGCTTGAGCAATAGGTGTGGCCTGGGATCCTCTTTTTAGTAGTTGTCCCTAGCTCATACAGAGACATAGATCTGTCTTGGTGCGTACAGGGAGAGTAGTCTGTCTTTCCAGGATTGTTTCCTTCTCCAACCTTTTGTCTTGTCTGTTAAGGTCATTAGTTCCCCAGGCAAATTCTCTGTACTGTTTGTTCAGAGCTTAGAACAAAGAGATCATAGCTTGGCCCCTAGACACTACAGTAATGCCACGATGAATGACTCTTTCTTAAAACTGCATGGATCGCACTGGAGAACTCCCACTTGGATGTTTCCAGACTGGTCATATGCACATGCTCTGATGATCAGTTTTTTTGTGGTTGCTTTGAAAAACACCACTTTGCTAAGAGTTTACTATGAAAAGGAATATAAAGAAGCAGTGTTCCCACTATGTCTCTCATGAGATAATCCCCTTTGGATATTTTCTAAGCTTCCTTCTTCCTGAGGATGTTTTTAGAGTTTTTGTTCCTAAAAATCTTTGATCATTGCGCCTACATTAGTCTGCTTTTAGAGCATCTTAAATTAAAGCTTACCAAAATTTGAATATTTTTTAAATTCACAGATACATTTAATAAATACTTTAAAATTCCTTCCTACTCCTTCACCACTCCGAGTTCCTATTTTTTTATTAACACATTAGTTTTTAAAACCTTTTAATCTTCTTCACCTTCACAGTCTATGACTGACTGCTTCAGTGTCTCCTCAAAGCTAGGGCTTGAATCCATCATGTGTTCTTCAGCATTTCAAATGACTTTCGTGGGGCTGTTTTACTCTCGTTCTGCCTCTTTCTCATTGCTACTCTGTCCTTCCATTTGTACTTGGAATCTCAGGAAATACACCCTCAGTTTTTTTCTGTGAGAGGGGCACCAGAAGCCTACTATCCTCATGTAGCCTACCAGCTCCTGCCTCATTTAGTGGCTTGTGAGCCTGGTTAATAGAGAGACTCACCAAAATATTTTGCATCACTCTGTATCGCTTGAAAGAGCCCTTCTGCATCAGCATGAACTTATATATAAATATGTATGTACATACTGCTAACTTAGGGTTCTGTTTACCTGCTCATATGTCTGTCTATCAAGTACTGTTCTTGATGTAAATTACTTCAATTTCTCTCCGTTACTTTGAAGTGATTTCTAGACAGCTACTTATCAAAGAATATTAACATTGATGGCAGATCTAGTTCCCTATTCCTGCAATTAGCAATTCTACCTATTGAAACAGTTTTTATATGCCCGTGACTGAGGCAACAAAATGAGGACATTCTATGTGGGAATGCAGTAATACTTCATGTAGCAGAGGGCAGTAGGACCAAGTAGAAGGGACCGAACGAATGTGGTATTCCACCAAGCACACAGCGAGAGAGGAATTTGACTCACTGAATTCAGTTAGCTATTAACCTCAACAAGGCAAAGAATCCTCCCTCCCCATCTCCATTGCAATATTCTCACATGAGCAGACATCCTGAGAGCTAATTCTGACAAAAGGTGCTGTGTAAGCTGTGGTAGTCTTAAATACAAAGGGTTTTCCTCGTCTATTCACCTCTTTGCTGTGTCATTGTTTTATCACATTCTGAAGTTTAGAAACTGCCAGGATTTTTGGACCTGACACTTTCATCTTTCTTGATCAGGAGTATTATTTGGTACCATAAGTAGGCTGATTTCAGCAGAACGATTATTTGACAAGGGCTATTTACTTTTTATGGTTTTAGGCATCTAACATAGATGGCTGAATTAGGCATCAAGGCTCCCTGTTCAGTCACAGGAATTAATTTGGCCTGTTTCACATGAAAGCTCATCCAAATACCATTCTTGGAGTATTGTGGGAAAACTATGGGATGCACTTCCTGAAAAAATTACACAGGGGCTGAGTTTGTATTCAGGAATAGTACAGAATAAGCAGGCACTAAATCAAGCTCAGCAGCAAATCTGCTCTGAACACCAGTGCACACTGCTGCAGCTGGTATCAGTGTGACTGTCACTGTGCTCTAACTATGGTGATCCTTTCATATGATACATGAGATGTTCCTGGCCTGGATTCAAAGGGCAAAGGGGAGAAGAATAACAGTACAGGCTCTGGCTGTTGATCATTTTGTTTACTGGAACATCCTTTTAACCATTCAGCGGTGTATATTGTCGGGTTAAGAGAAAGTCATTAATGTTGCCCTTGGTAAGAGGATCAAGTAATAGCTCCATATGCGCTTATGCAGTGAAATGCCTGAAAGACTTTTCAAACTGAAAAGCCAAATTGGACTTATTTTTTCTCATTTTGCCTTACTTTAAGAGTAAACACCATCGCTTCTTCACCAATGTCACTAAAGTACCTAGAGGTACTGATTGCACCTGTGCAGAGCAAAGATCCAGAAGAATCAAGAAAACAATTTCTTCCTTAAATAACTGTTCCTCCACTGCCTGCCTTTGTTTTAAAGCAATGCTCCCTAAAAGCCACTGTCAGGTGGGGTCCCCACACCCATCTGCAGAGAGGCAGAGCTCCCTAGATCGGTACGAAGCCTTGTCAGCTCTGTGAAGCCATCATAATGAGAGAAAAATATTAAACAAAGGGTAAATTGGTGTGTTTTTTGCAAGAGGCTTAAATCTGTGTTGGCTTCTACCTTAATCCACCCCAGCTGACATGCATAAAGCATAAATCAGCACAGAGCCTAGCCTCTGTACTGTGCAAACATTAACTAATTAATCCTCCTTATAGCCATTGGAGGCTGTAAAGGAGTTATTATTATACTTCTCTTCATAGAGCATGTAACTGAAGCAGAGAGGGTAAATGATTAAAGGACAGGGACATAATGATTGTCTGAACTTGGGTGCAGAAGGACTCTTGGACATTTTTGGAGCACTTTTCACGTATTTAACAGTCCCAAATGAGAAATAAATAGGAGGAGCTGCATATGTTATTTTGAGACAAGCTTCAGGGCCTTAGCCTCCACCTACAAATTTGGAGAAATTCTGTTTGCCCCTTGGGGATTTACAGCAATGCTAAAAATCAGACTCTAGCCCATCATATTAATACAAAATGTGACAAAAAAACCCCAACAACAAGCAAAGGGCAATACAGAAAATAGGTTTGTTACAAGCAAATTGGTTATGTTTGTTTTTTTCTACATTAATGCTGCCCAGGCCTCCCCTGTGTATTCTCAAGGAAATGACTTTGTTATATCAGTGAAGTATATTGAAAATGAAATCAGTGGTAGCACTGAATGTACCCAGACATGACAAGACTTTTAAACAACAACAGAAAAATTCTATCTCCTTTCCTGTTTGTTCCATGTTAACTTAAGGAGATTGGTGCTGACTTTCTGGAATGGCTGCAGCAAGCTGTAAATGATGTATGAAAATGAAATGAAAAATCTCTGCCCAGGCCACTGTGCACAGCAATCGCTGCTGAGCTGAGTTAATAGCTCCTGTATACTCTGACATGAAAGACAGAGAAGCCAGCCCTGCAGAAATTGGAACAACTACCCAGAAATATTCTGGCCAGAATATCTGCTAATTCTTCACCCAATCTTAGTTCTTGTGGTGCTGCTCTTTATAGAGTAAAAAAGGAAGGGACCCATAAGTTTATAACCTGTCCTGTATAAGCCAAGTGATTTGCTCATAGGAAAGTAACAAGTTAGACTATGTTGTCACCTTCTCAGGTTGTATTTCATCCTGCCTCTGTTTCCCAACTTTATTTACTGTCCTCTTCCCCATTTTTATCCAACTGTATCTGTGTTCCAACATCAACCTGGCTTTAGGGCTGTGCAGATAAAAGAGACTTGCATTAAATTGGCATAATTAAGTGAGTGCATGTGTGTGAGTGCTGTTAGCACCTGGTGATTATGTCAGCAACGCAAGGGGCATGGTAAGAGATAGCATTTCTGGTGACCCAGTTACTGAAAGGCTCTCTAGTAGTCACACTGTAGTGCAACACTGCAAACAGTGATTAGTAATACCATTAAAAATTCATGCAAGCCCAGGTTCTGCAAATGCACTGCCACGTGAATAGTCTCTGTGGAGATAAAGAGGGCACTACAGCAAGAACAGAAAGCTGATGTCCAGGCTAATGGTGCACTGGGTAAAGGTTGCCCTTCAGAGCTTTGGGCTTGACCTGCTCCTGTGTCCTCAGGTGATGGGCTGACCAGACGTTTCAGCTAACATCCTTCATCTGGCTTTCCCTTTTGCACATTTACTATGTAGCTCTCTGCTCTTCTCTTGTTCGTTTTTGCATGGGTAACTTGTGTAAACTAAAACCAACAAAATTAAAAATACAAATTAAGCAAAATGCATTTTGTGTCATACTCCTTCACAGCCTAGAAGCAAAGGGAGAGGAGATTTAATTTAGGCCAGTCCTTTGCAGCATTTCAGATAAAGGATTTTTAATCTAGTTGTAGGCTGATAAAAATACCCCTCTCTGATCCTGCAGGCAACTTTTTCTGCCAATTTTCTTTGCAGAGAGGAAGAGAGGGAAAGAAATAATTGAAAGAACACTGCCACATAGAAAATTACACTGACGGAGTAATGCACTTTGGAACTGCGTGCTCTGCCAGATCCTTATTTTCTACTACTTTTTTCTTCCTTTTACTTCAGAAATTTAAAGCTATTGGTAATCATCAGCATGATTAGGTGATTTTTATTTTTTTCAATGTTTTTCTGAGCACTAGCCAGGTATCTGTCTCTCAAATACGAAAAGATTTGTCTATTCCTGCGTGTTATTTCACCTTTCACAGTACAGCTTGTTCCCTTCCACCCCAAGCAGAATTTTTTCAGGGTTAATTTATTCATCTAATTGCTGGATGCAGATGTGGTAATGCAGTCCACAGTGATTTTAGGGACTTAAGGCTATGGTAATGATTTAATAAACATGCATATGTACACGATTTGAAGGCAATATATTCTCTTGAATGTAACATTTCAGAAAACACGTCATGAAAAATAAAAGGGTAGCCAGAGGCGTATCTCAGTGGAGGTGTGAAATGCTGAGCTTTTAGTATTTTTTCCAAATTAAAGACTCTGTTTATAAAAGGTATTACCTGTCCAGTTTTCTGACAATTCATAAGCATTTGAATGATCAAAACCGCCTCACAACAAAACACTTTTTTTTTGGCTTCCTTTGCCTCTACATTATTCTTTTGAGCTGTCATCTAAGCTTGCAACTAGTGTGCACGTATCAACAGGAATGCAAAGTTGTGCTGGATGGAGAAAAAGAGCAGGACAAGTTTGATGGACAGCTTGTAGGAAGGGCTTGTTAGAAAATCTCTGATGCAGTCTATGAGAGGGTGAAGGAGGTTGAGAGGGAGGGACAAGTTTCAAGGAATGCTGATTGAGGGGCTGGTGAATTAAGCCATGCCAGCTTAAAACCCAGCACAAAAGCACCTCTGTTAGAGTGTATGATTTTACACTGGTTTAATGTTAAAATGGGGCGTGGAGGGGTGCGGAGTAGGCTCCATAACTGTTGGACACTTTGTTATGCTTGAAAGCTAAAGTGATTTTTGATTGTCCCATTGACAGTTGTTAAACCTGATGGTCACCCTGTGCACGCTCACAGCTCCTTTTTACTTCCTCTGCTGCTCTCTGCCCAAAACAGGGTACCAGCTGGGATGGGCCTTTGACTGACCCCATGTGGCAGTTCCTTTGGTCTTCTAGCAGTCTAGCAGTCCAGTGACATTTGTTGGCAGTACTTCATGAAGCAGAAAGATTTTTTTCTGAGGAGGCCAATTTCAATTGGCAAGCAAGCTTATTCTTTTCTTTTTGAGTTGTCTCAGTAACAACTGGGCTGTCTGGTGAAAAGGTTGGTTCACTGATAACTGGGAGAAAGTTGCTGCCTGCAGTGAGAGTTGTGTGTGTCAATGTCTGAGTACTCGGTCATTTTGGGTGGGAAGATTCTAGTTCCCTAACTTTTGCCTTCTCAAAGTGCTATGTTGCTCCACAAACCTTGTGGAACGGTTTATGCCAGCATCCAGATCATTAAATTCTGAAAGCAGATGTCAAGTTGTTGTCCAATAGCAAATGTAAACTCCTCTGAGTCTTGAAAAGGTCTGGATCACTGTCCTAGCCACAGCCTAGGTCTGCTACCTGCAATGCCCAATGCCTTAGGGTTTGTTGTTTTTTTTTTCCCTAGAACTCAACAGGTCAAGAAGTTTTTAAGAGTTTGAATCTTTAGCTTAATTTTGAATAACATTTGACTCAGTTTTTAAGTCTAGTTCTGATCTGGACACTGAAGGCTCACCTGCACTTAGTGTCTCTGCTTCCTTTAAGCTGGGGTCAGAAAATGTCTCTCTGCAGCACTTGGACACCACTTGAAATGGAAATGTCCTC
This sequence comes from Agapornis roseicollis, assembly GCA_002631895.1. Taxonomy (NCBI): domain Eukaryota; kingdom Metazoa; phylum Chordata; class Aves; order Psittaciformes; family Psittacidae; genus Agapornis; species Agapornis roseicollis. The sequence goes on along the minus strand of NDXB01001271.1, from coordinate 49,161 downwards.
TTTGGTCAGCCACAGTGAAGAAAGCTCCTGCCACAATGGCTGTTTTGCCCTTGATCAGGTGAGTCTTCTGGGGGATACCTGTAAATCCTTCAACATGCTGCGGATTTGGGTGCCATCTCAGTCTGTTCTGGCTCAGGAGGCTGTTTTGAGATGAACAGTTTGGTCTGTGAAGATAGATGTAAGGAAGACCCAGGATTTTCCGAAACTCCTTCATTCATGGGAAGGAGCATGCTTCATCCCACTACCTTTGACTGTGTAATATGCACTTACTCATCCAACCCTGGCTCGGAGACTTGGCTCTCTACTGAAACAGTGATTTTCATGGTTTGGGGAGATAAATGGTGATGAATTCTTGAGCTACAGCATTTTCTATCCAAAAATATCATACTTTTGGAGGGAGAGCTGGTGAAGGACAACTCATAACTTTCTCTGTTGCCCTGCTGTGACTCTGAGGCATGGTGGAGTTGTTTCTCTATCTTGCTGCTCTGCTGAAACTAAGAAGCCAAGTTTAACTAATCTTTCTGTTAAAGGAGGGAGCTAAGATTGAAAACTGAGCCACCAAGGTGCAACTCTTTTGAAGCCTACAGTGGTTACAGCTGTTGGCTGCTTTGGTGAGAGCCTCACCATCCCTCCACATGCTCAATCCAAAGACTACAGGAGGGTTATTAAGAATTTCAGTTGTCTCTATTTGCCTGGAAGAAGGTATGATGAACTGGTCTCCCACTTCTGCATTTGCTGTCATACTTAGAAGTAGGAGCACAGTCTTTGCATCTGTCCACCCCTACAGACCAGCTTTAGGTCCTTGCTCATGTTGTTTAATGGCTACTCAGCAATGTTGGCAGCTTAAGGATAATATGCAGGGCCATGAGTTCCCTCTGCCCTTGGAGTACAGCACTGTGCCTCCATTCTGAGTGTGGATCCTGTGCTTTTTGCTTCTTCCCAGGCTCATTATTTTTCATTTTGCTACTGCTAGTTTTGCTACTGAGATCCCATTTGTCAAAACTGCTTTATTGCAGCAGGGAAAAGATTGAGCTGGTGGAGTGAGGTGCACAGCTTCACAGATGAGGAAGTTACTTCCACAGTACAAGATCGCATCAGCAAAGAACTGAAGGTGACTGCAAGCACATTCTGGAGAATGTCATTAGTTATTTGTATGTACAACCAACATGAAGCTATTCCTCTTTGCCCTCTTGGGAGGTGCTATTTAAATGAGGGGAAGGCAGGTCTTTCTTCAAAAAGCATGCAAGCTAACCAAACAAGGCAAGGACAGGAGAAAATAAATATTACCCTGACTACTGGGATAAAAAACAAGGCTTAGAGATGCTAAATGATTTGCCTGAGTTGATATAAGTAATCCATAGAAGAGTAGAGACGGGAACAAAACCCAGAGCCTCTGACCTTGTGAGCAGTGTCCTCTGAAATACTATGTGGTCAAGAAAACGGCAACATCATTAAAATCCAGCTGTTGCCTGTGAACTCTGACACCTTAAAAAAAGTGACAGTGTTAAAACAAACTTGTTTATTTTTTTAAAGTAAATATCTCACTTTATTTAGAAATAATTTCCTCAAGCCAGAACTGGTTTTATTTTTTTTTTTTCCACAATTTTCGTTGTTATTTGATGTTGTTGCTGTATTTAGTAGGTAATTTAATAGTTATTTTGGACAACAAAATATTTTGAGATTCCTGAGTCTGAATGTTCCAGAATTCCTGTTCTCAGAAACATGTGCAAGTGGACTCCTTGTTCTGGTTTTGAATGAAAAGAAATTGGAATATGTCAGCATTTGTCACAGGACAAACCTTTTCCCGGTGAAGGATGAAGAGCAATCCACTTTGTATCATTTTTTAAAGACTGTGCCTTCCTTCATCATCCTATCTTACTTAGTAAAAAATAGGAATGATATTCACTGCATTGGAATATATGCTTGCATTACACTTGTGTAATTATCAGATTGTTCTTAATTGCCTGCAAAAAAACATTTTTGCCTGATATTCTCTGGCACTATGAACATTACCCCTTAATTAACTATCTTAATTCCTCTAAATTAAAGAAAGCTCATTTAGAATATTACCATTAACATGTTTTTGTTATTAATGCCAGCTTTATCCTCTGCATCAAGAAAGCAAATATATTTTGTCCTTTCCTTGAGCTAAGGTGTAAGGTTTTACTTTCTTGGGCAATTGAAGGTGATTTTCTTGGGTCTCAACTCCTTGCATTTTTGAGAGCTGCTTGAAACACAGCACATCCTGGATTCATTTTTTTTCCCCTGTTGTCACATGCTGCGTAGTCCTGAAAGCTGTTCCATTTAGGAGAAGGAAGTTAAGTAATTGCCCCCTGACAGACCTCCCTGTCCACTGTTCAGGATACCGGTGCTAGGTTGTTTGGTGGGAAAACATCTAAAGTCAACATAGGGAGGTGCTGGAAATAGCATTCAGATGGTTGGGGGATATCCAGTGGGTCAGATGGAAGTACATGAAAGAGTTGAGCAGAAGCAGAGTAAGGAACCGTTTAAAGGAACCCTTTAATGACTGTGTAACTGTGTTTCTTTCTTGGCTACCAGGATTTCCCTGGAGCAATTGCCCACTATCCGGTAATGAACATACCTGTTGCTGGTAGATGCAAAGATTTTTCTGTTGACTTATACTTGGCTCAGGCGCGAAAACCCTGCCTTGAGGTTAAGGGTAATTACTACTGCGTAGTAAAGACGTGGGGCTGATTAGTTCCAGGCTAGATAGGGAGAGAGGGTGGATGGTTCCCAGGTAGAAATGAAAATAAGACAGATGGTCTGCTCCTGGGAAGTGACTGTTTAGGCTGAAGCTTGTTCCAGATGAGGATTTGGGTACCCAGAGGGGGACAGTGGTAAAATCAGGTCCTGCAGGCTCAAACTGTAATGTGAATCAGCTGCTGCCTAACCCTGAGAGTGTCTGGGTTCAATACCTGTAGCAGGACTTCTGTGCCTGGTTGTGATCAGTGACCTGATCACCCGAAAGTGAGTTGAGCACCACTCAAAGCCTCTCCTGATGTGAGTGGGTGACAGTTTCAGCTACCTGAGAAAAGGCAAAGGCTCTTGGTTACATCCAAGAAGAGGCAGCACTGGGAAGGGTATTTAGAGGACTGCAACTCTGAGCTTAGGCAACAAAGTTCTAACTCTTTCCTGTTTCTGTGCCTGAGCTAGTTCTGTTCGCGAATGAGGAACAGCTGTCAGTGCTTGTTGCAGATGACTGAAGAAGACTGTGATTACCAATGCTATTCCTGTCGCAAGGAACTGGGAGGTTCTTAGTGATAAGAAGGATGCACTTCAGGTTCCTTGGTGATGCTAAATGCTACACTGAAGCTCTACCTGTGGATTAATGAAACACTAGCAAAGTTGAAACTGAGTGTCACCCTAGAAGAGCTGGTCAACTGTATGTTTGGTTTGTTGGTTTTGGTTTTCGTTTGTTTTGGGTTTTTATGGTTTTTTGGTCATCACTTGCTTTTCTTCTTTTTCTGTTTGGTTCATAGAGTTTTGCTGTTACGCTTTTCAAGTACACAATTTTATACCACTACTGTGGATGAATTAATTTTATGAGAATAGCTGTGGCTGTCCTTTACTGATGGGGGAGGATGGCAGGAGGGATGACTTCAGTACTCCTTTAATTATGGATCTCATTAATTACTCTCCAAACCAAGTGTGTTTTTCCTCAGAGCTGTTTCCACAAGCCATAATCTCCTTTTTTTTTTCTGGTTTACACCTCAAAGGGTAAATGTTTTCTGATTCTATACTTGTGTATTTCCAAAACAGCATTTCATGCAGCTTCATCATACATCTCCTCCCTTTACAAAACTGGGTTTTGTCCTGTTAGGAAAGTTCCTTATTTAGCCATACCTTAAGACACCTGCCTGATGATAACCCAGGCATGGCCTGTAGGTGGAATTGCTTGTCCTCTGCATGCCTGAATTTACACAGAATCATAGAATAGTTAGGGTTGGAAAGGACCTTAAGATCATCAAGTTCCAACACCTCTGCCATGGGTAGGGACACCTCACACTACACCATGCCACCCAAAGCTCTGTCCAGCCTGTCCTTGAACACTGCCATGGATGGAGCATTCACAGCTTCTTTGGGAAACCCATTCCAGTGCCTCACCACCCTCACAGGAAAGAATTTCTTCCTTATATCCAATCTAAAACTCCCCTGTTTAATTTGAGCCCATTACCCCTTATCTTATCACTACAGTTCCTAATGAAGAGTCCCTCCCCAGCATCCCTATAGGCTCCCTTCAGATACTGGAAGGCTGCCATGAGATCTCCACGCAGCCTTCACTTCTCCAGGCTGAACAGTCCCAACTTTCCCAGCCTGTCTTCGTACGGGAGATGCTCCAGTCCCCTGATCATCCTCTTGGCCTTCCTCTGGACTTGTTCCAACAGTTCCATGTCTTTCTTATGTTGAGAACACTGGAATTGTACACAATATTCCAGGTGAGGTCTCACATCTTGGAATAAATGTGACTAGCAAAATCCATTCAGGCAGCCTCAAAATGGACAGGGCTGTGCATGAGCACCCACTTGTCCCAGGGCTCCTGCTGAAATCACTGAGCGCTGTGTCTTAGTCCACAGGATATGATGGTACAGTGCCAATCAAAAAAGAAAAAACACCAGAGAAGTGCACCTACCAGAAACCCACTTTCCTTTGGTGCTTCCTAAGCAAATGTGGGGTTCTGGCAAAGAAGGAAGATAAAAATGATCCCCTCTTTGTGGGTACACTGCATTGGCTCAGTGCCGCCACTGCAGTGTTGCTGCTCTATAGGTACTTTATGAGTGATGTGACAGCTTCCCTGACTGAAGTAATTCCAAGTACTGTAACATGAAGTGTCAAGGCAGACAGTAGAAAACATTTCAATCCTTTTCATTAGAACAAAGCACTATTCTCTTGACGGCTTTCAAATGCATATTGTTTAGCTATTATGTGCTAACCTTGACTATTATATTCCAAGCACAATAGCAGTAGGAGCTTTCTGCTTTTTTGTTCGTTACTGATCATGGTAAGAGGATTGGTTTTTTTGGGGTTTCTTTTGGTTGTTTTTTTGGTTTGTTGTTTTTTTTTTTTTTTTTG
>NDXB01001271.1:21691-41088 GCA_002631895.1 Agapornis roseicollis | reverse complement strand
TTTTTTTTTCCCCACCCCCCCCCCCCCCCCCCCACCCCGGGAGTTTGTCCTCTCCCAGTGCAATTATAGCTGTGTGGGAGGTTAGAGTTGGGATCCTCCGTGCCATGTCTGGCTGTACTCCTGCAATACAGGCCATGTGCCAGACTGCACACTTTAGCTTGGGGTGGAGGTGATCCTTGGTCATTCATAGAATCACAGAACAGTTAGGGTTGGAAACGACCTTAAGATCATCCAGTTTCAACCCCCTGCCATAAGCAGGGACACCTCACACCAAACCATGCCACCCAGGGCTTTGTCCAGCCTGGTCTTGAACACTGCCAGGGATGGAGCACTCACAACTTCCTTGGGCAACCCATTCCAGTGCCTCACCACCCTAACAGAATTTCTTCNACACCTCACACCAAACCATGCCACCCAGGGCTTTGTCCAGCCTGGTCTTGAACACTGCCAGGGATGGAGCACTCACAACTTCCTTGGGCAACCCATTCCAGTGCCTCACCACCCTAACAGGAAAGAATTTCTTCCTTATATGCAATCTAAACCTCCCCTGTTTAAGTTTGAACCTGTTACTCCTTGTCCTGTCACTACAGTCCCTAATGAAGAGTCCCTCTATCTAGTACAAGATGTTTGCTTCCTACTGTTCTCCCTTTTTATCCCCAAACAAAATCCTATTGTCTTTGTGTGAAACCAAAACAGATGTTCAAATGATATGTGCATTAGCACACAGTAAGTCCATCCAAAGCAAAGAAAAAGCTCCGGTGGTCCTATCTTGTGTTAGAGATGTAGCAGTGTCTTTGTGCACTGTGTGAGAACTGACAAGACTGTCTTGATGAGGAGATTGGCAGCAGAAGACTATTAATGCATAGATAAAGGAAGTGTGTTATCTCATGGCGTTGTTCAAGTCATTGGCAAATTTCCCTTCAACTCCAGCAGAGATTGGAGTTGGGCTGAGATCCTTGCCTTTTTATGGACAGATTTCTCATTTCAGCTCAGAGATAGAGATTTTTGGAGGGGAAAGCCAGTGACTGTCAAGACAGAGTATGGCTGTAAAAGCAGCAGTTGTGTTGGCAGATCTGAGTGCTGTGGGACCAATACATAAATGCTTGAATAGACAAGAAGAGATTTCCAATCTGGGACCTTAACTGGAGACAAACAAGGCAGAGAAATCAAAGTGAAAAGCAGGCCACAGGGCTCAGCATAGTGCAGAGAGCACCCAAATCTCAGCCCTTTGGTCTTGTCTTGGTACGTCACTTTAGTGGCTTAGCAGGTTCATGGAAGAATACTTATCAAAGCACTGTCAGTGTCTTTGAAAGAGGGGGAAGCTGGCAGCTAAAACACAGAGTCTGTAATCAAAAGCAGATTCAAACTGTCATTTAAAGCTTTCCATAAGACCTAATGCCTTCACATTTTGCCGCCCTTCACACCTTTCCAAGTTGCCTGTGCAAACAGTGCAAAGTTGCAATTTGCTTCTGAGAGATGCTGTTTTCTTCAAACCGAGAACTTCTCCAACCTTTGCAACTTCGCAGTTCTTGGCAGAATCCCTCTCCTTTTCTTTTTGCCCCTGCCCTATGTGGGAAGAAGCCCTGTGGAGAGGACAAGAAAGGTAAACAGAGTCGAGCAGGATTGGTTCAGAGAGGCTTTCCACTAGGGAAACAGAGGCCTTGTGCTGGAAGCCAAGTGTCCTCAGCTGGACCACATTTCAACCACTCTCCCCTCTTCCGCACTCAGGAAGGATTTAAAGCTTTCCAATACAAGCTGAGGGTAATAGCTGGAGGAGATCTTGAATTTCTATGGATTTTGGCTCAGATCAGACTTTTTCCAACTTCATAAAGAAAGTGCACTGATAGCCTGACTTATGCACCCACCTTTTGCTGGAGCTTTCTGAATACTTTCATGACACAGCTTTTCCAGCAGTATATGCTGGCTTCACAGACCAGCAGATGTGTATGGACAGGTGCCATATAGCTGATGACAAAAGGTGTGGTAACAGGGGTGACTCTGTGTTTCTCTCCTCTTCCTCACAGTGTTCCACACCTAAGCAATGCTGCCAGTTTGGGAGCTCTCCTGCTAACTAGAGCTGCCTTCTGAATGTTTTCTTCCATTTTAGTGAGTTAAGTGGTATCATAAGGTGAACTGACAGCCATTGGTGTTAGCATAAGGCTGTGACTGTGGTGGGGGAAGAGTGCAGTTGGGGGTTCACTCTGGTTGCTATTGAATCAATTCATGTCCTAAGTGACTATGGTCACTGCAACACCTCTGTCTAATACTTATACAGAGCAAGAGAAAAGAAACTGTAGTATTTTCTGGCTTTCTTGCAGCAGTCTAATGCTGTACTTAACCTTCCCAGCTTAATTGTGTGAGCTTTGCTTCTGTTGGTGCTGCTGGGAGACAGGCTTTCTTCTGGGCTCTGCTGAAAGGCTTCAATAGGTACATTTGCCTGTGCTTTTTTACCTCTACTTGGGACAGTTGGTATTCCATAGGAGCACCAGGAAATTCTGGCAGACTGGACACTCAGTGACTTGTCATTGCTGAGTATCTTGGGGTACTGAAGGCTTCACCTCTCTGTGCAAAGGCTTCTTGAGCGAGGGACTATGAGGCCTCAGAAGGAATTCGTGAACTGCTCTACCTAAGCGATAGGGCTGTTGTATAGGAAAGGCCTTAGCTCTGCAGCAGAACATTTCACCTTGGATACCCTCAGCCAGCCAGCCCTGTCTAATCAAGTGGATTCCCCTTTGATTTTTAATTACCTGTCTTCCAAATTTAGTGTTTCCTTTTTTAGAGGATGTTTTCATGCTTTGAAGGCACAAACCTAAATTTTCTGAATATTTATTTCTCTGTCAGCAGCAGAATATACTACACATGGAGTTCTGAAAAGATACGCAGTTTCTCTGAAGGAAGATTGCTGATTTTTCCTCTTTCACTCTAGATCCAATATCAGACACATGAAAAGCATGACCCAGCACACCAAAAGGATGTAACTGTCATGGAAGCCAGTGTAGGTGGAAGAGCAGGAGTGGTAGAAACAATAGGGATAATTGACAACATGTTCCTAGAGATACTGAAAGGAGGGAACTGGCTACACTGAAGTGACAGAACTGCAGGTTGTCTGGGGGCAGACAGAGACAGTTGCTCCCTAAGGGAGAGCAAGCTGGGAGATGAGGGTTACCCCAGCTGGGACAGTAATGAGGTGCAGTGCTGCAGGGTATGAACATGGTGGGCAGAGCTCAGTGAGTCCATCAACATTTGCAGACCAGGCAAGAGGTGAACAGATCCAGGGTCCATACAAGGAATACAGTCAGCAGGAAATGGATCCAAAGGCCAGAGCTGGAGCTAGACACGAGGCTACAGCACAGACCCAAAGTCCAGTCAGGAGCCAAAGACAGAACTGGAGACAAGCAACAGGGTAGGGCTATGCCTATACAAGACAATAATTTTCACTTACTTCTTTTCCAGTGAATATGCCCTGTGATTTTAATCGCTCTGAAGTACTCCTGAGTCTTAAAGTACTCTTGAGTCTCATTTTGTGTCCAGAATGCACTGGATGCTGTATGACAGGAAAAAAATGTCAGCTGAGGAGAACAACATGGTATCTTCCCTAGCAGTCACTTACGGTAAAATTATCCATTACTTTCAGTGAAACATTTGCTGGATTGTCTTCTTTTTAAATGGAATTTCATAGGGCTGTCTTAATCTCTGACCTAATTTAGAATAATCAATAACCATGCTAGAATTAGTGGGGTTTGTATTTTATTCAGTGCAGTACACAGGTCTTTGGGACAAAAGGTCAGATGATCTTTTTTTGATGAATGGTATTATTAGAAAAAATTGCTATCCAGACAGAGAGGATCTGTTTTAAGTATTATCCAATGTTTATAAGATAAAAGTGGATATTTTTGTTACCACATGTATTTTTCTAAACCCTCAGATTTATCTAGCATAACAGACCAGCTTGTGTTGAATTGTCTCAAGGGCTGAAGCATGTACATTTTGTTATCATAGTGTCATCTTTATGATGTTTTCTTTTGGGTTTTCTCTGGTGTTCGGGGGAGCAACATGTGCCATGTACAATTTCAGGATGCTATTGGATGCAGCAAGATCAGAAAAAATAATAGCTATTCATAAAGCTCATCACATGACCATTATCACAGGTAGCATTTCTCCTTTCGCAAAGCATTTCGGAGGCCAGCTTTTTAAGAGCAAGCTGTAGTTATTACTGTTTATTCTTCTGTTATTATCTCTGTTCCATACCACTAATCATGTTTTATTTATCAGTCAAATTTTGCATTATTAATAGAGAATAAAATTCAAGGCTTAATTTCAGAAGAACAAACCCTCTGCTCTTAGCACAGCTATTAGATTATCCCTCCCATTGTCTTGTTCACCTTTTCCCTTTTCATGGTACATTATTCTTCTAACCTGGCATTAGCCTCAGAAATGTTTTTTTTTTCCTGGATTTTGAATGGACAAAGTTACCTATAAAGGACTTAGTGTCACCTCTTTAGCTTGGGTAAGAGCAAGAATGGCTGCCTCCTGAAGTCGGCACCTGGGAGGGTTGGAGTCCCCTTGGTAAAAGGCATGTAATGAAGTTGTGCTGCAAAGCGAAAATCATCTGAGAGCGGAAAGTAGGACAATCTTGTGGATATGAAGTTGTGAGCCTCCATGGAGAGCCTGTGAGTTAATTATTGTTAGGTTTTCAGTCTCTGGAGTCTCTTGACCATGCCTTCTTTGCCTTCCTTCTTGACCTGTCAGGGCCTGCCCATGTGGACTTCCTTGTCCTGCAGGTCCCTCAGCTTTCACCTACAGCTTTTCACATACATGTCCTCAGCTTTGCAGTGGAATGAACAGGTTTGTGATATGGCTTACACTAAATTAACTTGCTCGCTCCCTGCTCCCTTGACTCTTCCATCAGAAGGTAACGCAGACATCCCTGGAGATGAGGCAGAGAGCTCTGGAAGACATCCTTGCAAATGTGAGACTAGAAAAGACTGGATTTTGAGAGTAAGAGTGAAAAAAGAACCGTTTAAGTGATCAGCTCCTCTCCAGTGCTCTGCAGATTCCCTGGTTGTTTGAGAGTTTCAGGTTTGTGAAATCAGGGAATTTAAACAGATGCTAAAGACTGACTGGTGAGTTCAGGTGTCTTAATACCACAGTGCCTAAAAATGCTTTAGAGGGAATAAGAGATTAAATAGAGTGTATGGAAATTAAACAGCTTTGACATGTCTTTAGGCACCTGACATAGAAGCAACCAAAACCTCTAATTGCCTGAGAGTTTGGCTCCACAAGTACATAGGGAAGCACAGCATCACACTTTCCTTTTAGAGGAAAAAAGTGTTAAAATGCTGTGATTCAACAATATTTATATATATATATACATATGTATATATAAAAAAAAGAATTTTTCCATCTGCTTTTTGTTCTGCATGCAGAGAAACATCAAAGACTTCCTCACTGTTTATTTTTAGAAATGAATGTATAAAAACATATATACAACTGTACAAATACACACTGTTGAACAACGGAGGGGTGTGTGTATATATATATACACACACATGCATATGTTAAATCACAGTTGGGTGGTGGATCCAAAACTACCTATTGTGTAGTAAACAAGCACTACGTTTCAACCCTCAGCACAAGGCACAGTCCCTCAGAAAGTACCATTGTGCTAAGAATTTACATTTTTGAGCAATTTGAGAAACTTTCCATGCAGGAAGGACAGGAAAGGTCCCCTCCTGCAGGATGCACAGTGGTTAAACACGGCTCTGGCCCTTCTGGGCTGCAGTGATCTGCCTGCAAACCTTGCTGGGAATACTGCAGAAACTGCACACTGCCTGTTTGGATCCACTAGCAGCAGTTTTCCGATTCAAAGTACTGTATCACTCCCTGGCACACATACTTTCCTTGGCTGAATCCCTCAGTGCCTTGGTGGCTGTGCAAAGCCTGGCTGAACACGGGAACTTCTGCACCTTGTTCATCTCGTGTGCAGGATGAACCAAGGCAAATCCAAAGTCATCTTGTTGCATTTGGAGTAGTGACAACTCTTCGACATATGGAAAGGGGCCAGCTACCAGACCAGCTCAGTTTTCCTTGTTTAATCTCTTAAGCACATTTTCATGCTTAACTGCTTGAGTGGCAGAATCCCCATCAGCAATTTAAAAAAGCAATTATTTTGAATCTGTTCAGAAAGTATTTTTATCTGTAAGATTCTTCCCAGCGACTGCATATTAGAAATGGTATGAATCACTTTGAAATAGTAATTGATAACATTCGTGACCTTAAAAACTTTATTAAGAGTAGGACATAAGGCACGCAGAGTTTCATTCTGGCCAGGGGGGACACAGCATGTTAATGAAAGAGTGTTAATTATCACAAAGATGATAGAAAAATCTTTAGTGGAAAAGTTCCCTATATGACTGGTTGTGCGCTATGACCTTCATTTAACATGAAAAAATCTGCAAATCCCTACTGGAAAAGTCACCTTTTTCATACAACTGTTCTCTTCTGAGCTACCATAGCAAAGGCGTGAGTGGCAGCTCTGCTTCCTCTGATCTTCCTACTACTAACAGTTCAGTTTTCATAAGAACCATCTATTGTCTGTAGTTAGTGAATGACATTTAGGAAAATTTCCATTTGTGTTTCTCCTTGCACGCAGTGAAAATTCCAACATCCTCCACTGGTTACTGCAGCGTCAGAGATTAAAGAGACCCACTGGCTTGCCTAATTCACTGCGCCTGCCTTTCTCCTGCTCAAGCTTGTCCTATTTTCCAGAAGTGTTTACCTGACTAACACATGCAATTACTGGTGTGTGCATAAGGCTCAGTTCAGTCTTTGAATGTTCTCTGAACTTTTCCCTCTAGATCAAAGCTCCCACATCCTCCCACACCAGATCAGCCTCCTGCTGAAGTCGGTGCGACTTTGGCTGTGAAATTTGGCCCGCGAGCGCATTCCTGGAGCGCAGAATTAGGTGTAGGCTCCAGCGCTTTGCTGCATCAGGACCTTTGTTAGAAACAGAATCTGAGCCCCCATGTTTTTACATTATCAGTCATTTGTGAATTCCTCATAATTTTTTAATGACTTTTGCAGAGAGCAGTCAGATGTTATTAAAGTTTTACTGAATTAAATTGGAGAAACTAATTTTGCTCTTAGTATTTTATTTCTGTGTGTAACTTGATTTTTAAGAAGCACTTTGTATTGCGTGGCCATTTCCATTTGCTTTATAACCATAACGTAAGGGTTTCCCTGGAGTCATGGAAAAATTACCTTCTATGTCCCCTATCTAATTAACACCATGTATGTTGCCTAACTCCTTATAATTCACTCCTGTGCACAGTATATAGAACATGATTGGAAAAATAATTTGAAGCAATGGGAAAAAAATGCCTTTTGTAATATATGTGATATGTTCAAATGCACTTCCAATCAAATTAGATTAAAATAGAAAGGACAGCAGCACTAAGATATCTGATGTTGAAAAGAAACACCAAAGGCTTAATTAAAAAGTGCGCTTATGTTTTTAAAAGCAACTGAATTTAAAGCATGGTAATGAAACCCTGAATTGCTGAATAGTTCGGTGACCTGTCTGTGTCTGGGGCTGTGACTGCTTGGCTCCCCAGTGAGAGCCCTGATTCAGTGTTCAGTGGGTCACAGGGGAGCTGCTAAGCTCCTGGCATGCTCTGGAGGGTCACAGGTTTCCAGGAGGGAGAGCAGTCAGCTGGTGCACAGTTAATTGCAGGACTGGTGTCTATCGTGAGGACATAGCAGATGAGCCTCTGCAATCGAGTAAATCCAAGTGTTGCCTCACCGCCGAGGGGATTGTAAGCCTTTAAACCATTCTAACTAGATTGGGAGCACCGTCTGACCAGGCTGTGGGGATTTTCCACCTTTTTTTTTTTCTTATTTTCATTTCTCCCTCTGGAGCCTGGGGCACTAATATGATTTGGAGACAGAGCAAGTGTCTGTGGACTCAATTCTTGCTAGTGCATCAGCAGTGGAACCAGATTCCAAATGAAGAGGTTAACCCCTTACCCTCTGCAGATTTACTGAAGTTAATCAGATCATGTGAGCATAAACCAGGGAACTGCTGAAGGCAAGAGGCTGGATTTTTCATCCTGAATAAATTACACAGGGAGGCAGAGAGCTGGGGCACAAGCAAGGAACTGAATCAGTTCACAGTCTTGCAGTAGCAGCACTTGTCACGCCAGCCAAAGGCAGCCTTTGCTCATGCTGCAAAGTTCCACTTTTTCTAGGACCTGTCATGTCAGGACTCCTTTCTGACCTGCCACCCCTTCATGTGAGATGGGCATTCCTCTATCTTCCCTGCAGAGTGTCAGCTCATGCAGGACCCCATGAGCCTCTTGCTTTCAGATATTGCTTGCTGCTGGCCTTTCCTCTGCACGGCTTTTCACCACTGGGTGTTTTTAAGGTCACATTGCATTTCCTTACCAAAGGAAGAGAAGGGAAGGATAAATATATAGTCATCATTTCTATACTTACACTTAAAATACAAAATAAACATTCCCCTCTTTATGCTTCTCAGAAGATGTGGTGTCATTTCCTGAAGGAGAAGGAGGGGGGAAGAGGGCTGAGAAGAAAGGCAACTAGGCAAACAAATGCTTTTGATTTAAAAAGAAAGAAATGTATGTGTTTATTTTGTCCAGGAAAATGAAAATGTCCATCCTTTTCAGAAGCCACAGATTTTTCACTGGAAAGAAGGAAGAAAAAAGGAAACAGAAATTCCTCAGAAGTTCCTTTCTGATGGTTTTGGGGAAAGTGAGTAAAAGCAATAGAAATCTTCTTCACTGTAGTATTTGGTACCAATCAGTTCTCTGTTCTTTTGCAGACATTCAGAGAAGAAAGCCTACCCTGCTATCTCCTTTACCCTGGAGCGGAGACCACTATTCAGCCATCATGGGTCCTTGTCTGACCACCCCCAGAGGGTGACGGTCAGGTCATCCCATGGCAGCCCTGCACTATAGCCAGGGGCTCTGCACTGATCCTCTACGTGTCTTTATATTCCCCTTGCACTGACATAGAAATAGCAGTCTGTGTGACCTGCTGGTGCAAGTTGACAGCCCCCTGACTTCAGCTTAGTTCGTCTCATTTGCATCAGCTACTGATATGGCAGGGGGTGTCCATACACACTGAAACTGGTGGAATTACTGCAGACTGATACTCGTGAACATGAGCACAGAGACTGTGAAGAAACAGCAAGTCTGTTTGTTAGGCTTATAATGTCACCTGGAAACATTGACTTCAAAGGTGTCTCACTCAGGGTAAGCAAAGAAAACACAATATTTGACAAATTGGTTAAAGCTTCAAAAATAAAGGTGTAAAGTCTACACTGGTGGCATAGCCATAAGGCTTAAGGGATATAACTCAGGCATTTTGGGAGGAGCACTTTGCACCAGAAATTACTGGTTTTAGCAAAAGCTAAATATAATATATATATTATATATATATAATATATAATATAATATAATATAATATAATATAATATAATATAATATATATATATATTTTCAGCTACAATGGACGTACCCACTTCAGCAAAGGTTACCAAAATTAACAAGTTGGGTCTTTTCCCCTCCCCAGTATAAATCCAGGCAGTTCTTTCTGCAACCCAAAATGTCTTGCTTGTAGGGCTTTGAGCTCAAACTTAAAATAGGTCTGCACACTCCCTTCCATGAATTCTGGCTTTTTTTCCTTCAGGAGGAAGAAAATCTGTCCTGAACATCCATATTCCTTTCTTTTGTCATCCTTTTCATGTCCAAAAAGCCCTGCCTCTCCTTTTGCTTTCTTATTTTCATATGTGTAGGATTTAAGAGACCACCCCTTCCTTACCAATCTTGGTCCTGTTCTTTTCCTGCATGGATTACAAGGCATTTGCATTGAGCAGATTGGTCACTCTGCCACGAACATGTGAGGTGCTGAAGGACTCTGTTCTGCATTCAGAAATGCTGCAGACACTTGACACACCAAAGGAGTCAAGTGAGCGGTATGAGATGTCTATTAATTGGGAAATGCATATTTCATATGCTGAAATGGAGCACAGGGGGAAATTGGATCTAGGGAGCTGAAACACAGGTGTTACCGCCTGAAGCTCATTTACCCTTTTGCTAAGGAAAGGGATCAGTTGCAAACCGAATTCCTTCCTACATTAACCAAATTGCCTACTTCACTGGATATATCTCTTATTAAATCAAATCTTTCCAGGTCTAACCTGCAGCTGTCAGTTCTTGAATCAAGTATATTGACTATTAAACTTGTCACCTGGAAAATGACATCAATATTTTATTCCAAATATGTAGCAGTTGTTTACTGATCCCTGAGCAGATAAAGAAGGTACACAAAATACTACAATTTGGCATTACATAAAACACACCAAATACCTTCCAAACTGGTTTGAGATCTGCTTTTCTGGTCACTGCAAATGGAGCTTTATGCCTGCAAAGCCCTTCCTTTCCCCAGGGACATTAGTATATGATCGTATAGCATGGCATTAGTACTGTTTGAGCACACTTTGCTTGGTAATATATAATAATATATAATATATAATATATAAGTATATAATCATAGAATCATAGAACAGTTAGGGTTGGAAAGGACCTTAAGATCATCCAGTTCCAACACCCCTGCCATAAGCAGGGACACCTCACACTAAACCATGCCACCCAGGGCTTCGTCCAACCTGGCCTTGAACAGTGCCAGGGATGGAGCATTCACAACTTCCTTGGGCAACCCATTCCAGTGCCTCACCACCCTAACAGGAAAGAATTTCTTCCTTATATCCAATCTAAACCGATGAGCAGAGCTCACTAGAAATTGAAATTTTGGAAGGAAAAACATGTAAAAATATGACCAAGTTACATTTCAAGATTTCCTACAGAGTGGAAGTAAAATATAAATGAGGGAGGGACTAGGCAGTGTGAAAATACAGAAAACTTCAGATTTTCATCTTTCGAAGCTTTTTAATTTTTTTTTAGGCTTATTTATATTCTGGGCTAAAAGCATCCCTCAGTCCCGGTTTTCTAATAATCTAGATCAGGTGTGTGTCTTGGCTGAAGGTCTGGGGTTTCCTTCCATGGAAACAAGCATCTGGTAAGGATGGCTGTATGCGCCCAAGCTGCTCTTTGGGACAGGTTGAGGAGCTGGGTGTTTGCACAGAGAAGTTTTCCCATCTCACCTGCTCTACAAACAGCTTAAGTTTCTTGGACTGCCCCAGAGTGTGAGAGTTTAGGGACTTCCAGGCTCCCCATGCCCTGCAACCCAGTGAACCAAATGGGAGACTGGGAAAGACCAGAAGGCAAGCAGCCAAGCAGAGAAAATGGCCAAAGTGCTGTAAGGCTGAAGATGTTTTACATCTGGCTTCCCTGACTGGTGAAATGGTGCCCCTTGACAACTTGTTTTCCTCTTCTTTTTCAAAGTCACGGTTATCCTGGCCAGCACTGTGGTCACTTAGATCTTCCACTACAAAATATTCTCCCTTAAAAGGTTCCCTGAAGAATTTAGAAGATAAACTAATTAATTTGAATATACCAAGTCACCCTAACTATGCCCCAGCTCCTGCAGGGCTGTGAGGAGTACAAAGCAGCCCCACGGAGCTCATCTGTTTGGAGGCAGGGTGGGAGATGGGGTTCCCTCTTACCACTTCTGTTTTGCACAGCTGCCAAGCCAGTCTGGTGCATGGGGTGGCTCTCAGAGCAGTCAGACTGCCTGACCTTAAACCCTCTTGAAAGTTGTAAAAGTAGAAAGCAAGGCAATAAGTGAAGACACTCACCCAGGTTTGTAGCACCCTGAGCTTTTGTGGGAGAGTTCTGGTCACTGAAAATAAATTATCTTCTTATGGAAGGAACTCTCCTTTTATATGGAAGGGTTAAAACCCAGATTCAGGTAACCAGCAGTTTAGTGTGCTGGAGAGCCAGTTCCAAATATTTTAACTTGATCCCCTTTCTGGTAAAGATCCACAGACAGCTTTTGAGCTATGCACGCTCAGCACGAACCAATGCTGCAGTAACAGTCAGGAGCTGGGCTCAGGCACACAGTCCGGCTGGGGCTCAGCAGAATGTGATTTAATTCCTCGAGCTGACATGGCTTTCCTGTGTGATTCTTGGCAGGTCACCAAACCTCCCTGGGCCTCATTCCCTGTCTGCAAAATCACACCTCTCGGACCTGCTGCCTCTCGAGAGAGCTGAGGAGAGGCCATTCATTATTATGTGTTTATAAATTGGGGACTTTCCTTTTGGACAAGGCCCCCAGACAATCTCATAACACCAATCACAAGATAAAGCAGGCAGATTATCTTAAATAGTCTGGCAGATGTTGGAGAGGCTCCAGCCATGGAGTGGTCGGGAGGTATAACACAAGTTGCTTGCATGGTGCTGAAAAGACTCACTGTCCTTCTGTAGCTTACCCCTTGTGAACAGCCCATGATTTATTTATTGAGGAGCAGTTTCTGAGTCACTTCTTCTCCACATTATGAAAACACTGAGAAAGTGAGTCATTTTGGGGAACAGAGCCTGCAGCACTCAGTTCTCACCCTGCTGCCTGAAACAGGAGGGGGAGAGCCTAGCAGGTGGGCTTGGAAGAGGGGGAGAGCTGGAGATGCAGCTTGTTTCTCTCCAAGGGTTATCATCTGACCTTGGGAAAGTCACAGAGCCTTTTCAGGAGTTAGACCATAAACTGAGCATGGTGGCCTGGCCTTGCTCAGAAGGTGTTTTTCTTTTACAGGATGACACCATTAGAGATGTGGGACTGCTAACTTTTGTGGTAACAGGGTCCTTTCAGGAGCCTTGGACGGGGAGCGTGATCAAAGTGTGGATGCAATAACTGACTCTAAATGTGTAAAAGGTGCCTGCAAAGACAGCCAGAGTCATCTGTTTCCTGTGTCTGCAGTGGATGGGATAAGAGGCAATGCTCTAAAATTATAGCAAGGAAAGACATGGGTTAAATGTTAGAAAAAAAGCCTCCTGGAAATGATGTGTTGAATGCTAAAATGGATTGTCTGGGGAGAGGGTGGACTTCCCAGCCTTGGGATTTTAGCCCCGGTTATACGCACATCTGTTAGGGATGCTTCAGGTGGAACTGCTTCAGGCTGCTGTTTTTCTGGCTCAGTGCAAAGAGGAGTTGACTGCTTTCCTTGAACACACTGGCCTTTAGCAGGACCCTTTATTACTGACTGCCTCAGCATATTGGAGTGCAAAGAAGACAAATATTTAATTTGCCTAATTATTTGCTTTATTCATTTCTGTCCTGCTGTTCTTTGATATATTCTCTTTCACCGTGGCACAGATAAGAAAGTGCATTGCTTTCCCCTGCTGTGTAAAATTTGTCCCTCCATCCAGGAAACCCTCCTTTGATTTTGATGTTGTTCCTTGCTGCTTTCCACTCCATCTCCAGCTGCAGGACAGCCTCCACCCTGAAGGCATCGTATAGTTGTTTTCAGCTGCACACATTTGCTAATCAAGGTATTAGATAATGACTGGACTTTAGTCCTCTAGCTAGAAGCTGTTTAAGTGTTTGGGCTTTCTGGATGTTTGTTGTTTGGAAGAGGCACTAGAAAGCCTGGGATCTTGGAGTCTTCCTGAAGCTACAGTCTCACAAATGGGAGCTTCCTGCTAATGAAAAGCAAAGAACACAGCACCAAGATTAAAGTCCACCTCTATGGCTTGCTTTCTTTTGCTGTTCTCACGATGTGAGCTGTAGCAAGTGTACCCTCTGTGTTTCCTCTAGCAGAGCTGTCCCTGCCTGTTTCCACCCTTGTCTTCCCCAGCAGAGCATCTGTGTATGCAGTTCCCCTTCTCCCTTCTCTCACCTCCACTCTGTGTGACTTCAGTCTGGGTTTTGTGCTGGCCAGGTGCCTTACCTTCATGCAGCCACCACCTTCCACAGCTGGTGCTCACTGTGCTGCTCTGTCCATGGCAGACCCATTCCTCTCCTCCCTGTCAGCCTATGCAATGGGGAGCTGAACATCCCATGGGACCTGTGAGACAGTAAGGGAGCACTGTAGCTAACCCTACTGCTGAGTTCCCTCTTGAGACTCTAACTTTCCCATCCTTGCCTCAGGCTGTAAGGCTGTATCTCCAGTCAGCCTTTTAACCTTGTGAAGGTCTCTAAATTGCTAACCTCCCTTATAGGGAGCATGAGGGTTGTCTACCCCTCTCTCCTTTCTGCTAGCTGAGCAAGAGGGCCACTAGAGCATTACAGATCAGGGTACCAGTGAGCTGAAGGCACTCTGAAAGAACCAGGCTTTCAAGAGGAGAAGTTTTACTGCATGTTCCTGAAAACACACATCCATGCTGACTTCTTCTAGGAAGAGACAGCTCCATAGGCAGGTTTTTACCAGCACCAGCAGCAGCTTCATGTTGCTTGAAACCCAAGGAAGTGAAGGTACCACCTGTGTTGTGATACAAGTTGAGACATCAGTCCCAACCTGCCTCTCTGTGCTGGATCTGTATGTGAAGACGTCTGATAAGCTTGGGTACAGAAGACCTGCTTTCTCTGCTTGGTGCACGGTCAGCTCTCAAAACCCACAGAGAGACTTGGAGGCTGTGTGATATTCCCTGCACGCTGGGCAGGGTTGGTTAGGAAAGCTAATAAAACTCAAGGTTGTATAAAGGACAGAAAGTCCTTAGGATACAACCTTCTCAGCATTTCACCATTTCATAGGGGTCTTTCAGGAAGAGAGGCTCTTTCTGCAGTTCAAGTAGACCATGTGAAGGATGCTGAGCACCCTCTACACATCAGCCACATGCAGAGCTGGCAGAAGGAAAACCTCTTGGATGATCACAAGGACACCAAGGTGTAAGCTGGCCCACAGTGAGTGATTACTATGTTAGCAGTTGGGGGTTTCCAACCGTCAGAACTGTAAGCATGTGCAGTAGTGAGAGGAGGAAAGCTGCAAACTAGTTTTAAGATGGAGGTTGCTGGATTTTGAATAGTCTCCTGAGTGCTTCTAATCCTACATGTCTAAAAAAGATACTGGAGAAAAAAAGAGTTATAGAGGGTATAAGGGAAATGCTAGGATAAAGCAAGCTGTCTTTGAAAAGGGACTGTGACATCTGGGAGGGAGAAATGGAAGGCAGCGCACCTTCTGCAAAAGTGAAAAACAGAGACCAAACCCTCCAGAAAGCACCTCCACCCTCTATCAATTGGTGTAGAGAACATAAATCAGGCTTTGTTGATTCTTCTCCTCCTCAGACAGCAGCTTCCAGTAACTGTGAAAGGCAATACATAGCAAATATATGCACTCAGCCCCACAGTGATGCAGTGCACAAGAAACCTGTGGGAAATGGCTGTCATTAGGCACCACAGAGTCAGAGTCCAGCAGGAAGGATTAGAAATGGATAGGGCTGGTGGGAACTTCTGTGGTTATATATGAATGGATAAAAATAAGCATTATAAATTTGCATGCTTCCAGGCACAGGCAACCTCAAACTCCTCAGGGCGAAGAAACTTCCCTTGTAAATAGGTTATTCCATAACTGTCTGTGGCATCAGCTACTGTCAGAGACAGGATACGGGACAAGATGGGCCCCTGGCAATTCCTCTGGAGAAACTATCTTTCCAAAATAAAGACCCTAAAAAATTTCCCTGTAACAAAGAAGAAATTATTGAGTTGTTTATTAAATAAATTAGTTAGAATAGGGAGAACAGCAGTTCCTTTGTTTCCTCACTCAGTTTGACTGTGGGTCTCAGAAGGGAAAATGAAACCACTGCTCTAAGTAGCAGAATAGCATCCTCAGCGCTTGCTTCTTCCAGAATAAAAGGCCTATATTTAGAGGACTTCAAGTATTAGACATATACTGAGCTGGCAACTGGTTTGGGCAAATTTCCAAACCCATCTGATTTTCCACATAAGTTAGACATTTCAGTAACATAAGAAGTTGCAGAGAGACGAAAATAGTGTTTTGCTGTCTTTACTGCCCAACATGCTGTATTCAATACAGTTTTGGGTAGAAGCATTTGAAAGGATTTGATGCAATCAATGTCTGATTGCATCTGATTTTAGAATGGGTGTCTTTTTGTGCATATACCTACATACACTAAGTGCATATACATTTTGAAAGTGCATGTATAAGTATATACTGAGTAAGATATCCAGGTTCTTCTATTAGGTTCACTGCTTGCTTAATTATGCATTTATTCACTGTCTTCTGGCATCTGTCTATCTAGCTATCTGTTTACCTATCTATCATGGGATTTACCTAGTACAGGTATACTAGAAAAGAAGTCAGGCTCTAAAATGGTGCAGAGTTGAGCACCTTTGATTTAAAAGCTCTAATAACTCTGTTTTAAAGAAGAGCTATAGATACATGTGATTATGACAAGGGATGGCAAATGCTATGCCTCTGAATATCTCTGTAAAAGTTGCAGACTCTCCTAGTCAATAGTCTGCAGATACCTCACTGTCCTGGGTTTAGCAGTAGCAGCCATTTTTCTTCTTAGTAGCTGATGCAGTGCTGTGTTTTTGACTCTCAGCCTGGGAATAGCGCTGATAACACCGATGTTTTTAGCTGTTGCTCAGTAATGTTTCATCTGACTAAGGACTTTCTGAGTCTGATGCCCTGCCAGGGAGGAGGGAAAGCCAAGAGGAAGCAGAGATAGGACACCTGACCCAAACTGACCAAAGAGGTATTCCATACCACAGCACGTCAGCCCACTATATAAAGTGGGGGCAGTTACGAGGAAGGGCTAGATCACTGCTTGGATCTGGCTGGGTATCAGTTGGTGGGTGGTGAACGATTGTGTTCTCTTCCCTTGTTATTTCCCTTATCATTATTATTACTGGGGGTATCAGTAGTGATTTGTGTTATACCTTAGTTACTCAACTGTTCTTATCTCAACCCGTGGGAGTTACATTCTTTTGATTCTCCTCCCCATCCCTCTGGGAGCAGGGGAAGGAAGGCGGGGAGAGTGAGAGAGAGGCTGCATGGTTCTGGGTTGCCAGCTGGGTTTAAACTGTGACACTCACCCAATAGAACAACCATGCTAGGTGTAAATTGCATTTTGTTTTAAGAGAAAAAAAGTGTTTTTTTTTGAAGCTACCTTCTAGTGTATCACCATGGAAATAACAGCAATTTCTGTAGCAAGCCTTCCATCAACCCATGTCATCTCTGCTTCCTTATCTCTGTTTTTGATTCATAATATATTTTTCATAGACCATTTGGGCTGTGGATTCCTATGCTTGTTCTCTACCCAAGGGTCAGTCTTTTCACAGAGGAAAATTACAGCTTAAGTTTTTATTTCTGCATTGGTCTGTTGTGTTCCAAATGTATTTGTCCTACCTCTTCAGCTCTTTTTATGGGTGCATCTATTATGATCTTCAGGGTGAGAACTGAAGCTAGATCTGTACTCTTCAATGTCTGTCCCTGTGCCTTGTGTTTCATAATGGCTGGGCACAAGCAAAGGCTTCAAACCAGCAATGGAAAATTTCAATCACAGAAACTAGCAAAGTCTAGACAGTATGCATCTGGGCTGCAGTGTTTCCAACCTGCAATAAGAACTCAGTGTACCTTGGGTACTGCCTCTTAATAAACATTTCAGGTTGCAAGAAGAGAGTCCACACAGACCCCAAATCAGAAAAATCTAAGTACAGCTCCAAATGCATTAATTAATGTAAAAATCACTGGCTTACTTGGTAGATTGCAAGTGGATGACTTTTTGGTCATGCTGGAGTTATCCTGATTGCACACTTCCATCCTGGTCTAGTATCAGCCACCTCACCTGCATGTTGGTGCATGTGTGGGCTGTCTTTACTGCAAACTAGCTGCTAGGTGTGGGCAGAGAGACATAAGATAAGTCTATCATCAGATATGATGCCATGAGTACCTGTCGCTCATTCCTGAGTGGCACGTCTTCCTGACAGAGTCCTTGGCCTGATCTGACAGCTCTGACAGCTCTAGTTGCTGCCTAGGGAGGAGCTGGCCTGTCAGACCTGGGGGAACTCAGTGCTGTTCACAAGTCCAAGATGCCACAAAACGTCAAAAGGGACAAGTGCGGTGATGTGTTCGAGAGATGTGGGATTTTTATGTGTGACCTGTGAACACCAGGGCATCTAGGACCTTCTTCTAAGGGGCTCTGAAAAGGTAATGCCCAGAAAAGCAAGACTATTAGCAGTGGCACATGTGTAATGCAGCTATTATTGATAATGCACATGTGAGAAAGATTTCACTTCTTTGTTAGTTACAATTAATGGGTAATTTTTGGCTAAATATTCTCCACATTTTATCATCCTCTTGGATATAGAGGTTGACATTTCTAAACTATTGATTTTAGTGCAGTGTATGCGTAGCATAGGAAATGTAGAAACATTTCTTCTCTTTAAGCACTAAAAAAAGATGTTTCAACCCATTTTAAAACATTTTGGTAGTGTTTTTAAAATATCATAAATAAAAAAAATCCCAGGCAAAATGCTAGAAATGTCAGCATGGATCAAACCTGTATGGCTAAGTGATTTCAGCAAATATATAAAAGAAAGCTTCTGTTTCAGACACAGCAGAAATTAAGGAATAACCTTCAAAACTGAGCAACTAGCTCAACAGATTCATACCATTTAAGCTAAGCAATTGCCTATCTCATGAGACCTCACCTGGAGTATTGTGTGCAGTTCTGGTGTCCTCAACATAAAAAGGACATGGAGCTGTTGGAACAAGTCCAGAGGAGGCCACAAGGATGATCAGGGAACAGGAGCATCTCCCATATGAAGACAGGCTGAGAGAGTTGGAGCTGTTTAGCCTGGAGAAGAGAAGGCTGCATGGAGACCTTATAGCAGCCTTCCAGTATCTGAAGGGGGCCTATAGGGATGCTGGGGAGGGGCTCTTCATTAAGGACTGTAGTGACAGGACAAGGGGTAATGGGTTCAAACTTAAACAGGGGAGGTTTAGATTGGACATGAGGAAGAAATTCTTTCCTGTGAGGGTGGTGAGGCACTGGAATGGGTTGCCCAAGGAGATTGTGAATGCTCCATCCCTGGAGGTGCTCAAGACCAGTTTAGGCAGAGCCTTGGGTGGCATGGTTTAGTGTGAGGTGTCCCTGCCCATGGCAAGGCAGGTTGGAACTAGATGATCTTAAGGTCCTTTCCAACCCTAACTATTCTATGATTCTATATACTGAGTCCTATTTGAAAGGGATCGATAGAAGCCAGGATAACTCTAACTCTCAGAAATCCCCTCTTTGTGAATTCCTTGACCTATTCATCTTTGTTAAGGTTATTTTTGCTGAGCATGTTTTCTGGGGTACAGCCTTTTAGGTCCAGGAAAGGATCCCCTAATACAACTGTCTGCAACCTTGCTTTTAGTGTCTTTCATGATGCTTCATTTTTCTAATTCCTGACTCATTATACCCCAGTTTTACTTCTATTATTTTTTTTTTTTTTTTTTTTTGGAAGGAATATATTTGTAA
>NDXB01001271.1:0-15268 GCA_002631895.1 Agapornis roseicollis | reverse complement strand
GGGGGGGGGGAAGGGGGAGGGCCGGAAGTCTGCCGTTGGAGTCCTTTCCTTAATAATGACCCCCAGGATTGGTGCAGGTCAAGCTGATCCTATGTCAGAGCAGGATGGTGGACCAGGTCTGTTCCCAGGGATTTCATGCTCCCAGTAGAGCTGTGATGGCATGAATAAAAGGTCAAACATTTTATATCTCACTGTGTGTGCCACATAATGGAAATGTAATAGGTAACTGTTAGATCAGTTTGTATTGATAAAATACCAAGTATCACGTAGTATTTTAATCTGCAGATATGGATTTCACCATATGGTGGACATTAATAAAGATAAATAACTCCTTTTTCAAGCATGTAGTAGTCAGTTTTCATTCTTATTTGTTCATGACCTGAATAATCTGATCTTTTGGATTGGATTGTAAAAAGCAGTTTCTTATAACCATAAGTTTTGTGAAAATCACACATCTGAGAGAAAAGCCTTTATTTCTTTGTTGGATTGATAATGTGTTCCTTCACCTTAGCTGGTATTTTCAAATTGATTGCTAGGAACAAGTCATACATTAAGGGAAATAAAAAGGAAGAGAAGAACATGGAGAGCCTGATCCACTTATCACACCACCGAGGCACAAGATTCTATTGTCAGGATAAACTGACCAAGCAAAGCAAAAATTTATTTAGGAATTAAATGCACTGGGGTAGATGTTTTTAACAATCAGTAGGGATACGAAGCAAAAAGTTATTTACTCCTTTTTTCTGGAATTACTGGGGAATGATGTGCTTGTGGTACGCGCTGCCCAAGTGTAGTCATGCTTCTGAGGGATAGGTGATGACTAAGAAACCCCTCCTGCTACACAGTTATTACTCAGCTTGCATTTACATGGAAGATAGGTCTGAGAAGAGTCACAACAACATTGCTGCATGGAGGGAACTTGAATGCCAGCTGCTGGTTGCAAAAGAAGCAAAACTCCTGGAAACATTCCTCACTTTGTCTCTTGAAGGCATTGCACAACTGGAGTGAAATTACTCCCAGCCTAGGGGAGAGGCAGTGCAGCCACAGTTTGTGGCTTCTCCACTCCCATCATGCTGGGTGGATTTTGCATGCTGGGCTCAGAAGCCATCCTGGGTATTGAGTCTACACCAGTTTGTATGTGGGTCTAAGCCAATGTTCACTCAGCACAGAATTAAAGAGTAGAATCAAGTATAGGTAGGCAACATCCACAGGCTTTCCCTCATCCACGAAGCAGGTCATCTTGTCATAGAAAGAGATCAAGTTAGTTAAGCGGGACCTGCCTTTCATAAACACATGCTGGCTGAGCCTGATCACCTCCCTGCCCCCCAACAGAGGATAGAGATTCTCCTTAGCCCTCCTTCTGTTGGTAATGTATTTATAGAAACATTCTTGACTGTCTTATATGGCAGTAACCATTATATGGCAGTAACCACATTAAGTTCTTGTTGGGCTTTGACCCTCCTAATTTTCTCCCTGCAAAACCTCACAAAATTCTTGTCATCCTCCTGAGTTGCCTGCTGTTTCCAGCCAAAGCCCTCTGTACAGCCAGGCCAGTCTTCTGTCCTGCCAGCTTGTCTTCTGGAGCATGGGGACAGCCTGCTCTTGCTCCTTCAAGATTGCCTTCTTGAAGATGGTCCAGTCTTCCTGGACTCCTTTGCTTTTCAGGATTCTGGCAAACAGGCTCTTAAACTGCACTCCAGAAGTCAAATTTATCAGCTGTGATGACTTCCACACCCTTACTTCACCAAGAACTGAAAACTCTGTAATTCTGTGATTGCTGTGCCCAGGATGGCCTCCAGCCATCCCATCACCCACAGGTTCTTCTCTGATCACAAACAACAGGTCCAGTGGGGCACCTGCCCTTGTTGGCTCCCTCACAGCTGTGTCAGGAAATTATCTTCCACATACTCCAGGAACCTCTTGGACTGTTTCCTCTCTGCTGTATTGCACTTTCAGCAGACATCTGGTAAGTTGAAGTCCCCCACAAGAACAAGGGCAAGTGATTGTGAGACTTCTGCTTCTTCATGCTGTTTGGGTGGTCTGTAACAGGTTCCACTGTCATATCTGCCTTATTGGCCTTCCCCCTGATTCTTACCCAGAAACATTCAAACTTATTGTTACCACCATCAAGCTCTAGAGAGTCAAAACAGTCCCTAACATACAAGGCTACCCCACTGCCCCTCCTTTGCCTGTCCCTTCTGAGTTTATAGCTATCCATTGCAGCATTTCTGGGACTACAACTATGTCATAGTTTTCCTGCTGTGCAAAGGCTTCCAGCTCCTCCTTTTCCTTGTTCATGCTGCATTAATTGGTGTAGATGCACTTTCAGTTGGGCTATTTACCCTGCTAGCTTTTTGTGCGGAGAGGCCCTAATTCCTACCTGACCATTCTCAGGCAGTTCCTGTGTTAAAAACCACAAATTGTGTTTTCTAACACATCAATAACCCTTGTGTTTTTGCAGCGCATACATCTCCATGCTCTACCTCCACCAAGACAGCACACCAAAGGACCTTGCTAGTGCACTGTCCCACAAACACTGGTGTGCTACCCTCAGGCTTATCTCTATGAGCCTGAATTTATTTCCTCCTTCAAATATAGTTTAAAGCTCTTTCAATGAGCCCTCTAACTCCTGTGCAAAGGTCCTTTTCTCCTCTCTGAGATTGGTGTGCCCTGTCTGTTGCCATCAGCCCTGGTGTAGACCAAACCATGATCAGAACCCCCCAAATTTTGCTGTTGACAGCAGGACTGGAGCCAGGGATCTTTCTGTTTCTTCCCTCATCATTCCTTGCAACTGGAAGAATAGAGGACACTTAGGCTTCTGATCCTTTAACCAGTGGTCCCAAGGCCCTGAAGTCTCTCATGATTGTCCTCAGACTTCTTTTTCCAACTTCATCACTGCCTACAGGAAAACCTCATAATAATCTGAGGGCCATACCAAGATAAGAAGCTTTCTCCTCACATCTTTTACCTGGGCCCCAGGGAGGCAGCAGGCCTCCTTAGGAAGTGTGTCCAGTCTGCATATTGGGCCTTCTGTTCCCTTCAGCAGAGAGTCTCCTGTGGCTGTCTGTTTTACCCTATGAAAGCGGTTTCGCAGCATGGCGTAGGCTGTCTTAACCTTGGTATAATTTTTGTGCTAAATGAACCATCATTCTCCTCATTGTTTGGTTCCACGTGAGCCTCCTACCTATTACACAAGAGTACCTGGGGAGGTGTGGTAGTCACAGAGGAGACATGTCTGCTATACCAGGCAGGATCTTGTCACCGTTGCCCCTTACCCTTTAAAGTCACTGTTTCAGCCAGGCAGAGAGAGGATAAAGAATTGCATCATGCATCCTGTCTGCCTGTTGGGCCTGTCTCAGGGAAGCTAGGGTGTGATTCCAGTAATCTGTCTCTCCCTCACACTTCCTGATACTCCTCAACCTACTCACCTCCTCCCAGAGCTCTGTCACTAAGCAGAGGAGTTCCTCTGTTTGGGCACATCCAAACCAATCGGACTGAACTCTCACACAGGTGAAAGCTGCAGGTGAGCTGGAGCAAACCAGAGCTTGCTTTGTCCATTAGGGATAGCTGAGGATGGTTCACAACTGTTGCGATGTCAGGGGAGATATGAAGGGTGATAAAGGGAAGGAAATCTGTCCCTGAGGATGAGGATGATGCTTTAACTCAACCTACTACTTTCAGAACTGTGAACATGGCATTAGAGACATCTTACAACAGACACACGAGGACAGCCACAGAGCATGCAGGGTATCTCAGTAGTATCCTTGCCATCTTCCTAGTGATTTAGGGACATCTTTTGAGGAAAGAAAAGGTGAGGTCATTAGCTGAGTCAGGAAAAGGCTATGATTGAGTGGATACATTGTGTGAGCACAAAGCATCACTGTCTGTGACTGGTGAGCTTCCTTCTTTCTTGGAATAGCATCTGAGAGCAGAATTAAGTGATTTCCACCCCCTCTCAGTTCTGGTGGTCTGAGCTCAGAAGGGAGTGGTAGAGAAACCAGCTGGGAGTAAGCAGCCATTTAAAATGGATCAAAATAATAACTGGAAAACTTCCTGAAAGGGTTAGCGGGGAGGGGACAGGGAAACACCCAGGACTTTCAGAAACAGCTAGCCAGTGAACTTGGAAAAGAAACAGCAAAGCAAGGCAGTCTCTCTTCAACTAATCAAGAGAAAAAAAGAATTGAAATACCCCCTGGAACTGATAGAAAATCAGGTCAGGAACAGAAATATTCATGCATTAGCTCTACTGTGGGGTAAAGAATTTCCAAACCCAATTTCTTTTGTGGAAACCTGGCTCCCTAAGGCTCTGAACGAGACACAGAGAACGTCCCACTGCATGTGGTGTGCTGGTTCAGGATCCCTGCCAGGGCAATCACTCCCAATAGCAAGCAAAGCAAAACTGAGCTGCCAAGTTTCAAATGTTCATGGGAGAGGGAGGCTCTTGATTGTAGGAAAGTAAGTTCATTAACTGCAAATCAATCTGAACACCCTCACTTGTTTTGTTACATCAGATAATATGAGTTCAAGACCAACTTCTCATTGTTGTAGGAGTTATACTAATATAAAGCCCAAGGAAAGCACACCAAAAATCTAAGATATGAGGGAGATTGATATGACATGGTAGGTGAAACTCAGGGAAACAGGAGACCATCTGGGATATAGTGGGATGTCATGTCTCTACTTATAGAGTCCAGAAGTTGACATGAGACCATTCTATGGAGGACAGCCTTCAAGTGTACGCAATACATAACATAGAATCATAGAATTGTAGAATTGCAGAACTGTAAAATAATTTGAGTAGGAATGGATGTTTTAGGTCATCTAGTCCAATCCCACTGCCATAAGCAGGGACACCTTCAACTGGATCTGGTTGTTCATATGCTTTCCTTCATCCCAAATTCTTTCACTTTCTGACTCTTTATCTCCCAGGCCTTCCCTCCCCCTGTCCCTTCCTTTTTTCATACCTTTTCCTGCCAGTCTTCTGGCAGGAACTTTTCTGTCATCTTACATTGGCAATATGTTTTGGTTCAATTGGAAGGTTGTGTTAGAGATCTCCGAAGTCCCTTCCTAGCAGTATTGATGTGATTCTGGAGGAGTGACAAGCTCTGCTCAGCCACAGAGCTGCATTCTAGATGCAGTCTCATGATGGTTTCAGTGATTTTCTGCAGTGACAACTGTCAGTGGCTTTCCTCCACTCACTGCCTCTAACCAACTCATTGCAGTCTATTGGAACAGGCACCCAAGCAGCCTAATGCAACTGCCCTCTGTGACCTCTTTTGAAACACATTTTTGGGTGATATTGTCTATTCCTCTTGTTTATTCCTAATCCTAACTCATTCTTCTGTCAAATATGCAAAAAATAAAAGAGAGACGAAAACTTGCTATTTGACTGTGCTTTCTGTCAACCTGCGGTGTGAGCCTAGAATTATTTACAAAATCATGTAAAATATCCAGAAACATTTTAGGTACACCATCTGCATTTTGATTAAAAAAAATATATTAAAAAATAACACATAACACTCTCCCCATAGCAATTAAAAAACATAATTGACTTTCTGTTATCTGCAGGTGTTGTGCTGAAGAACCTTTGTGTTAGGGACATCTGAACTGCTAGGGCAACTGGACTGGTATCTGTTTAGACAGCATAGGAGTACCTCAGCCCTTGGTAAATCTGATTTAACAAGCCAAGTTTCTCTTTGTAGAATCAACAGCTCTTCTAGTTCCCTCTTTAATATAAGACTCTTGGTGTCTCAATGTCTTCCTCCTGATGCAATGAATCACTCTGTGAAGCTGCCAGCCTCTCTCCAGTGAATACAGGGGTGCTCAGGCCACCTCAGAGGTTGTGAACTGGGAGGGGAAGATTTATGAATGCATGCATACATGGGCTTCAGTGCCCCAGGAAATTAAAACAGGATCATAGCAAACACTGAGCAGCACTGCTGTCACCAGCACCTGGCAAACAGCACTTGTTTAGAGCTCAGGAGCTCACGTAGTGCATGTTCCAAGGAGGCAAGTCTGAGCAGGAGCAGGGAGAGGTCTCCACAGCCCCATCATATCCAAGCCAGACCAAGCCATGACTCAGTGAGCAAATACAGCTGATCACTGAAGCCTTGACTGGCCTTGCTGCAGTAGTACCTGAAACTTCTGTTTGATCCCTAAGGGGATTTAGCAGTGAGAGAACAACAGACAAATCAGGAGAATGGCAGATGTTTGCCTCCTCTTGATACAAACACACTTCAAGGATAGCATCCTTCAGTGCTAACATTCCCTCAAGAGGGAAACAATAAACAAACCAAGTTTTCACAGAACAGTCCGTAAATAATAACAGTAACAGTAATAATAATAACAATCCTTTCAACTAATCTGTTATTTTATTTTGTAAACTGGGCAGAAGCATGCACCAGGGAATGATGCTGCATCATCTAAGGAAATGGCGGCTCTTGTATTTCCCTGCTTCCTTCTCTGGTGTCCCATCAACATTTTGTAAGGCCAGTGCAGAGCACATGAGGGGGAGGCTCTGAAGAAATCCCTCTGATCTCATGGCCCAACTTATTACTTTGAAAACGAATTTAGCCCTTGGGAACTGAGGATGCTTTCTGTGAAAAGCAATTTCTGTCTACTTTGGTGTCCAGGCTATGCTGTATAAAGTCAGAGTTCTGTGGTAGAAACCATTAAAGTTGCATATCCCGTGAGCAAAATCATACAGGAATGACCCGATTATCCAGTTTATGTCAGTGTTCTCGTACAGAAACAAAATTCCCCACCCTCCAAAAAAGCACTTCTGGAAAAATGCTGTCCTTCGGGTTGGCATTATGTTATCTAAGTTCCTATTACTGCCTGTTGTGCCACAATTGGTACATGATGTGAAAAGGAAAAATGGGGGGAAAAAGGAAAATATTTTACCATTTCTTGGTTTAGACATGCAGCATAATTTCTGATTACTTTGTGCAGAAGTTCTGCATAAAATTGCCTAGTTCCAGACAGTGTGCATTACAGGTGGTGGAAATATTAGAGGGTCCACCTGAGTGCCCTGACTGTTTTCATAGGGATAAACATAGGTGGAAGAATCGTTTGTAATGAATATCATTCAACAAAGCCATATCTTCCATTTGTGAATTGTCCATGAAGAGAGTGTAATTTTCTTGAGCTGTCTGCTGAATCACTTCTGGAAATAATTCTTCACTAGCAGCTTCTTGGAGAGCATTTGCTGGGATCATTTCATATTCAAAGTTTGCAACTTGAGCTATTTTTATGAGGTGTGTCCGTTCCCAGGTAGGATTTGTTCCCTAGTTGGATGAGTGTAACTCCTGGGGTTTGAACTTCTTTTCTGAGCAATCTCAGTTGTAAATACGAATTTTGCAACTTTGCAAACGCGTCCGGGAATGTTTGTTTGAAATCT
Organism: Agapornis roseicollis; assembly: GCA_002631895.1. Classification (NCBI taxonomy): domain Eukaryota; kingdom Metazoa; phylum Chordata; class Aves; order Psittaciformes; family Psittacidae; genus Agapornis; species Agapornis roseicollis. The sequence goes on along the minus strand of NDXB01001271.1, from coordinate 7,869 downwards.
CTTTGAGATAGATTTGCTTTTCTGCAGATATTGTTAAAACATGGAAAAAAAAACCAAAAAACAAACAAAAAAAAAAACCCAGTACGTTTGAGGCAGATTCTTTACAGCATTCAAATGAACATAATGGCTGCTTTAAGCTCCTGTGATCCTGCTCTGCGCTTTGCTGTGATGGGCGATTTGCAATCAGTAGTATATCATTTTGGGTCTTACAGTTTTTGATAAACGGTATTACTGAAAAGGTAGGGATAAAAGAAAACTTGTCAGAGGTCAGGCATGAGCAGAAAACATTAACACTGGTGATAAGCAGGTGCTTCATATGACTTATTCAGAATTACTGAGTGCTTGACTGATGTTGCTCAGACACAGCCGTTCTGCTGACTTGGGCAGAGCCTTTCCTGGTGTCCTTCATCTCTGCTGCAGCAAATTCATTTCTGAACTTATCTCAGCTGAAACAGTTGACAGGCAAGAGATTATCTGGAAATAAGGTCATCTGGGAAGAACACCCTGCCCCTAAATACTCCAAGGAGACTGTTCAAGCCTGGGGCTGATGTTGATAAATGGTGGATAAAACAGAAGGATCATGAGAAGGTACATGTTTCTGTTGGCAGTGTTGTATAAAGTTGTTCCAAAAGGGTTTATATTGCCAAGGATTGATTTTGTTCAGCCTGGGCTTGGCTTTTCCTGTTCATATCCTCACAATGATGGCTTATGTTGAAGACGAGGGAGGGTGGAGTGTGTGGGAATCGGCTGGAGGATTGTTTTCTCCTCTCAGCTAATTGGTGCTGCTACACACCGTGCAGTGCTTTGGAGGAGAGATGTCCCTGAAGAGCTTAGCATGAAGATGCTAAGATGGAAACCAAGATGGTGTCCACACAGACAACACAGTCCTCTCCTTTCTTCCTCACAGAACCAGATGAAAATGGCTGCTTACAAGAATTTGCCTTTTACAGTGAAACAGCTGAAGGAAGGCAGCAGAAAATGAGGCTCATAGGTTTGTTGAACTGGAAAGAAACCAAAGCCTTTTAATGCTTGCACCTCCAGTCACGAAAAAGAGGAAGCCTTATCTTTTGGTCACAAAAGAAGTACTGACAAAGCCTCACATAATCCCAGCAAAACCTGTTCAAATAAAAGTTTGCACAGCACAAAGCTGTGAAAATTAAAGGGTTCCCAGAGTCTCTCATTCAATCAGGAGCTAGTGCTCCCTGAGAGCCCAGCACCTCTCCAAATTAACCTATCAAAGACAAGATGCCACTGGCATCTCTCATCTACCTGGAGATGACAGAAATGAGATAGACACCTTTTCCAGAAGGAGCAAGCTAAGGGCATAGAATGGCTAACAAAAAATCCTCAATTACAGGGTTCATCCTACTAGTGGATACACTGTCTTTCTTCCTCAAACCAAAGGTCTTTAGTTAAAAAGACAGACAACTGAACTAATTTAGCCCTATAACAATTTCATAAATACATGTTTGCGTACTGATTCCCTGTATTATGTTTTCCTCCCATGTATTTAGCCATCATGCCTAGATAATCATACACTTTGAATTAAGCCCTCCTGGTGTACCCATTCTGCGCCAAGAAATTCTGCTAGTGTTCAGCAAATTACTGACCCCTATCAAGTCCTTACAAGTACAAAATCATTCACTATATTTTTATAAGTCATCCTACAGGCCAGATTTATAGGGCAGACAAAGTCATGCACCTGTGTTGATGCAGTGGTAATTTCGATGTGTTATGTCAGGGGGAGGCTGCTTAAACCCAGCAACTTTCATGGTGCAGCTTGATGGGGTTTGGCTGCAGCTGGCCAGCAAGCAGGAGTGAGCAGAAACAACGCCATATCTGACAGTGGCTTTTCTGGCTATAATGTGTATATTTATATATATAAAAAAAAAGTATCCATGAAGAGGAGGTAAAAAAGTGTTCATGAGGATTAAAAAGGTACTTTACCATAATATTACAAAGGAGGAAGTCTTTTTATGGAAAGCACTGTGGGGGAGATAGCTGTTTTTACTTTCAGTTGTTTTCCCTGCTTCCCTGTTGTTCTTTCTTTCAGTTCTGCAGAACAGGCTCAGAAAGTGGTACAAATCATATTATTTGTTAATGTGCCAGCCTAGTGAGTGGAGAATTTCTAGAGGTTCGCAAGCACAGTTCCTGTGATTTGTTAATCACTTCTGAGTGCATAACTTCCAAAGCCTGTTTCAAATATTTATCACCCTTTTTCTCCAAGGATTTGTGTTTGTTTATTTAATTCCTTCCTGAGTCCAAACCGAGTGGGCATAGAGAAGATAACTCTTACAAGGAATGATTTAAGGTATTTACCTTTCCATTTGAAATCTGGAAAAAAATCTCAAGCAGTTCTCCATTATGGTGAATGAAAAAAAAAATGTTTTGTCTAAGTCCCAGGCACAGCTACAGGTTGGGCAGAGAAGAGATTCAGAGCAGCCCTGCAGAGAAGGACTTGGGGGTGGTGGTCGATGAGAAAATGAACAGGAGCCGGCTGCAGTGTGCACTTGCAGCCCAGAAAGCAACCGTATCCTGGGTTGCATCAAAAGGAGCATGACCAGCAGGACTGGAGCATCTCCCATACAAAGCCAGGCTGGGAAAGTTGGGGCTGTTCAGCCTGGAGAAGAGAAAGCTGCGTGGAGACCCCATGGCAGCCTTCCAGTATCTGAAGGGGGGCTATAGGGATGCTGGGGGGGACCTCTTCATTAGGGACTGTAGTGACAGGACAAGGAGTAACAGGTTCAAACTTAAACAGGGGAGGTTTAGATTGGATATAAGGAAAAAATTCTTTCCTGTTAGGGTGGTGAGGCACTGGCATGGGTTGCCCAAGGAGATTGTGAATGCTCCGTCCCTGGAAGTGTTCAAAGCCAGGTTGGACAAAGCCTTGGGTGGCATGGTTTAGTGTGAGGTGTTCCTGCTTATGGCAGGGGTGTTGGAACTAGATGATCTTAAGGTCCTTTCCAACCCTAACTATTCTATGATTCTAAGTAAGTAGCTTTACAAGAAATCACCTTTTAGCATTATTAAGAAGCATCATTCCATGGCAAGTTACAACAGTGCTGTTTGCAAGGGAATGGATCAGTTACAGAATAAGTCATGGCTTGTCACAAACTTTTGGTGAACCAATAAGTGGCCATCCCCAACGCACTGTATTGCAGCTGTTATGCAAATCTACCAACAAATAGACAACCCTGCTTGCTTGGTTCTTAGTAACCACGTATGTATGCTCAGGATATAGGAAATGGTTTAATGAAATTAACTACAGTCAGAGTTCAACTGCTTTATTATTTTCCCTTCCTGATATGACATTAACCACTTGTGGTATTGCCAGGTGCCTTTCAGTGTTAACATGATGTAACTGACCATTGAGTCATTCTGCATATATAAGAGGAGACACTGTGTGCTCTGTGCAAAGCCTTAGTGAGATTTTGGGTCCTGCTGGACCCCCAGTAGAAATCCCTGGATGGAGTGTGATTGCATGGAGGTGTTTCTGCATAGGTTGAATGACAAAAAAGCATTCAAATACCACAATAATATCAAATACCAGAATTATGGGGCTTTTATTGAAAGCACTCCTTTCAGCTTGGTAGAGTTGGGAGTATAAACTAGTTACTCTTCCCTATGCAGGTAGCTTTAGTTATTTGTCATGATATTTGTGTGTCCTTAATTTTCCACCAGTGTTATAAATGGGATGGAAGTTTTGCTTCTTTATTTCATAAGGCTTTGTTTTAAAATGCCTATCATCCAATCGGGGGAATACACCTAGTGATTGAAGTCACCAATTACAAAATCTGTATACTGAATACCTAAATGTTACAGCTTGCAAACAGCCAGATGATGAGAAAATATTGTGTGATACTGATCACTAGTCACAGCCTGCTTAAGAATGACATTTCCAGGAACCAGGATCAATCTGCCAATGACTCATGAGCTGCTTTGATCAGTTCAGTAAGTACCAAAAGCTGCTTCCCATTGGCTACCAAGGAAGGAGGACAACAGGCACCTATGTTTTTCACATAACTTTCTTTTTTCAGTTGAATACTGACATCCAAAGTTTGTCAGATGGAGGCGGAGCCTTGTCTCTAGCCCTGTGTTACCCACAGTGAATTACTGGCCCCACTGAATTTGGTGACAAAATTCCCATTCATTTAACCTCATGTCAAAGGATTGATTTTTATTGACACACTGGCGAGCAATGAGTTATTTACCCATCAGCATGAGAGAGCATTTCAAAAGGATTTATTTAAGGTGCTGTTCTGTAAGGATCCGTTATCTTGAGGCATGTGATGCCTTATGTAGTTCACTGTGCCTAAATACCTTCCACTCAATTAGCTCATGTTTTTATTCAAGAGAGGAGATGGATGGGTCTCTTCAGCTGGCAATGCTTTCAGAGTGTGTCAGGCCAAAGGGAAGCTAATTACAGGGAAGAAAGAAAAATGTGGAAATTACTGTTTGCAGAGGGCACTGTAGAGAGGAAACTTTGTTGTGAGCAGCTCGCTCTTACATTAAACATGCTGAAGCTGTACTCTTCTGACCATAAGATTAATGATGCCAAGCCAAACATTATGCCCATGTCTCAAGGGTCACAAGCAAACTTCTTTCATCATCTGTTTCTCATTTTTCTGGCCACTAAGGTATTTATTGGGGAATTAGTATATATCCAGGTTTAAGTAGATTAAACTAAAAACATGCCACTGTTTACTGGATACATCTGCTCTCATTAGTATAACTTGTTGCTGTTGGCATGCAGCAGTTTAATTAAAATAACAGCATAGTTTTCTGTGGAACCAGTGCCTGTTCCCAGCAGGGCTCCTTAGGCAGATGTGAACAATCGGTGCCCACCGTGGTGGCTGATGAAAGAAGCCAGGTCTGCCTGTACCCTACCAGACCCTCAGACAGTCTCCCGTGGAAAGGAGAAGGGGAGTGCAGCATTTCCACTTACGTTAGATCTATCTTCTTTTTCTTCTTCACCAGTTATTCTTTATTTAGTTTAGTCTGACTCATCCCATTAATGCCTATGAATGTTTATTAGTGACTTAGATGTGGGATGCATCAGTTGGTGAGCTACCAAAAGCAGATAGAGCCCCTGGGATGATGCAGTTATTGACTCTATTAGGAATGAAGTTGCATCTGCTAAATACTGAAGTCAAGTCCAGAGGCACCCTCTCCCGTGTCACCCATGTGGTTGTCACAGAGCAGTTTCTCAGTACTGCTGTGCCCCAAGACTCAGATGGGTTACACAAAATCCTGTGGTTGCCTTGGAAGTTATGAAAACGTAAATTGTCAGGGTCATTTGCTTCTGTTCTCTGAGTTTTGAGATGACACTTGGCAAATGTATTCAGGGATTCTTTTTTCCTGCAATGTCATAGGTTAGAAACCAGGCTGGATCAGAAAACTATTTTCGTGTGTGAAAGATATTAAGGTTTTCAATGCACACCCACACTTATGTCAAAACCTGCTGGCTAGGCTACTTTTCTGTAATTTTGAGCTGGGAGTAGGGTTTGGGACATGTCCATCCCAACCAGCTACCCTAGAGAGGGTCCAGTGTTTTCCTGTTTTCCGTAGGCAATCCACCCCAGCACCAAAATATCAGCATCTGAGTTGCAGGTGTGATTGTCCAAAGCTCCCCAAGACAAGCAGCAGAGAGAGAAGGTTTCTTCAGGAAGTCATTGGAAGAGAAGACCTTGGGATCAACCCCTTGTTATAATTTTACTAAATAATATAAATGTTCCATTTTAGCAGGAGGATGACTCAGTTTTCTAATGGTATGGGAGGCAGACCCAAGTCCTGCTATGTCTGACTGACAACACAATTTCTGCACCTCTCTCAGCTCCACCTTGGACTAGCCACTTGATAAAATGATACCATTTCAAAGGGAAAGATGCTATCATCTCCTAAACATTTTTGGTATGAGAGAAAATCAGCCATCTAATCCTCAATTAGCAAGTGGAGTGGTGTGGTTAAAGCATTTAATAACACAAGGCTTGTGGTGAAATCTGAGACCTCTGCTTTCCATTCCTTCCTAGGCAAAAAGCACAGTTATGCAGTTGAGTGTTTTCTGAGGTGCTTTCGGGAAAGTGCTTGTCCTGCCCACTTACTGGGGCAAGTACCAGCCGGGGCCAGCCCTGGTGTGCAGGGGTCCAGAGACCTGTGCTGTGCAACTTGTGGGGATGCATCTCTTCTCCCAGTACTATAGTGCACATCCGAGATGGGAAAGCTCTCTTTCATGGTGGCTAAAGAGCTATTGAAGCACTTTTGGCTATCTGGCCATCCAAATACAGTAGAGGTTGATCTAGAAGGAGCTGAAAAACTTCCTGGTGATGATAAGCTATACGAAGGATTGGGGCTGAAGGTGCCTCTTCTCCCACCTAAACAAACAAAAGCAAGAAAGAGGTAATGACAGACATATGGACCCCTGCTTTGAGTCTCAAGTTAGATCACTAGCAGACCTGGAGCTAAAATCAGCAGCCCCTCATGGCCTCAGACATACAGAGGTCACAAGACAGAGCTGTCCCTCAATTACCTGTTCAAACCAATGGTGTTTTTCAGCTGTTTTTTGTTTCTAAGAAGCTTCCTCACTATCTTGGTTAGCAGCATGGATAAACTGTGAAGGGAAGCCAGAGAGCAAAGTCTGTGATAACGATATGTTTGTGTGGATGATCACACTTTCCATGTACCAATGTAATAAAGGGAAAATGCTACATAAATTCACTTGCTGGGTGTTTTGCTCCAGTGTCATGGCCCAAGAACAATCACCCAAACTTATCCATGTGTGAAAACTGTAATATTGGAAAAGGCTCCTGTGTTTGCGATTTGTGATATTTCTTTGAAACAACTTTCCTCTGTAAGTGGATACAGAAATAACTCTTCAGAATATGGATCAGAGCAGGGAGTCATTTATTTAGTGGTGTAGCTGCATTGATTGGCATCCCCCTGCTCAGGAGAAATGTTTTTAACCAGCCAAAACAACAAATACCACTGCAAAACCTACATGGGTTACATTGACAGCATTCAAATGTAAAAGCAACTGGCTTTTTCAGGAGTCAAAATATGATCATTTTTAAATGGCTGCTGTTGGGAATGGTTACTATTTATTGTTTGAACACAGCAGCACCTACTGGCCCCAGCCAGAAATCCAGATTTCACCATAGTAAGTGTAAAAGGTAGTAAAAAAGAGGTTTACTCTTCCCTGAGAGGTTTGAGTCTGGGCAGGAGGCAACAGGCAGAGTGTTTGGACACCACCAGCACAAAGGAGCAGGAGGGGTTGGGAAGACTGGTCTGAACCCCATGGTTAGTTCCAGCCATGTGGTATTAGTCAGGCTGAGGATCCTTATGGAGGGGAGGAAGCTGGTGATAATGGGTTATTCATGTTAATTTTACATCCTGGCTGCAGGAAGCAAGATACCCTGGCAGCATCCTTTCTCATCCAACCCTGTTGGCAAAAGGCATGCAGTGCATGTGATCACTAGTGTCCATCCTCTTTCTTCCCCATTTTCACTTCCCAAGAATCAGACATCTACCACTGCTCCCCTGAAACCAGGGTTTTCAGAGATCTGGGCTGTTGTGCAAAATTTCTTCTGAACTGTATCCTGAACTTGGCAGCAAATCCTTCCATTCTCTGCAGTCTTCCCTCCTGCTAAAGAACAACATTAGAAATTATAGAATCATAGATTAGTTAGGGTTAGAAAGGACCTTAAGATCATCCATTACCCACCACCCCGCCATGGGCAGAAACACCTCCCATTAAACTATGTCACCCAAGGCCTTGTCCAACCTGACCTTGAACAACACTAGGGATTCATGACTTCCTTGGGCAACCCATTCCAGTGTCTCACCACCCTCACAGGAAAGAATTTCTTCCTTAGA
>NDXB01001262.1:98466-224519 GCA_002631895.1 Agapornis roseicollis | reverse complement strand
CGTGGAGACCTCATAGCAGCCTTCCAGTATCTGAAGGGGGCCTATAGGGGTGCTGGGGAGGGATTCTTCATTAGGGACTGTAGTGACAGGACAAGGGGTAACGGGTTTNGTATCTGAAGGGGGCCTATAGGGGTGCTGGGGAGGGATTCTTCATTAGGGACTGTAGTGACAGGACAAGGGGTAACGGGTTTAAAAATAAACAGGAGAGGTTTAGATTGGATATAAGGAAGAAATTCTTTCCTGTTAGGGTGGTGAGACGCTGGAATGGGTTGCCCAAGGAAGTTGTGAGTGTTCCATCCCTGGAGGTATTCAAGGCCAGACTGGATGAAGCATTGGGTGACATGGTTTAGTGTGAGGTGTCCCTGCTTATGGCAGGGGGGTGGGAACTAGATGATCTTAAGGTCCTTTCCAACCCTAACTATTCTATGATTCTCCTGTTGTTGCTTTCAGTGACAACTGACTACTTCCGGGCACCTGACAAGCCAGTGCAAAAAAAGTTCCATTGGCAATGCTCACTGGAGAGATGTATCAATTCCCCAGGGTCTCTAGCCCTACCCAGCACCTTCTAGCAGAGGCCTGCAGGAACAGCATCAGACCCTGCATACGTTGCTCCTGCAAAGCCACCAAGGAGATACTCTCTCCTGCAATCCAGCCTGGAGGAGACCATTTGCTTAGACTGAAGAAGGCTGAAAATTTGTGTCTGAAGAGGCCCTGTGAATATGTGTTACAACGAATAGAGGGGATAAAGGAGAAAGGAAGGTGGGTGCAAAGAGGAAAGGGATGGGAACAAAGAGAAACCAGGAAGGACAGAGAGGAAGAGAAAGATGGAGATACATTGAGATATTCAGACCTCTTCTGCTGTCAGTGATCCAGTAGCAGTATCCAAGAAATCTGCTGCCACTGGAGCTCCATTCACTTGCATCCCCAGAGAGCACTCAGGAGCTGGGCTGCAGCACTGGAGGCAGGAAAGAGCCTGCCTTCCCCAGAGTGGCAATGCTTAGGAAAGCAGCTGTGCTTTTCGGTGAACCACTCTAGCATGAGCAGATGGACCTAAAAGCACAGAGGATAGCCAGGACTCCTACAGACTGACTGCTGCTTCTGTGCATTTGCACAGAGAACAGCTGGCAGCTCTCAAATACAGCCTTCCCCAAAGCCCAGCACAGCATCCACAGGCCACACTCACTCTCCAAAGCCAGGTTCGGTAAAGGGGCTGCTTGTAGATCCACCACATGCAGGCAGGGAGCTTGGGGTCTGCAAGGTATCTAAAACATACTCCCTAATCACCAGCTTCTTGCCAGCATTTATGCGAAGAGGGAAGGAGGTTATCCGTTATTATAAAGCTCCGTTATTGTGAGTGGAAATTATTGAGGTGTCCCTGGGTATCAAGCATTCTAGTAAAAAACTATAAACAACCATAAAGGGTGCAGAGGCCTGCTGAGTTGCTTTGATGCTCTGTGTAAAGCATTTTGTGTCTGTAAACACAGGCTGGTCCAACTAGTCTGCTAATTTACAGAAGGAACTATGGTGACTCTATATGTGTGCAATTAGGGAATTAAAGGCTTTAGTGTTTTTGGTGTTGTCTTTGCCCAGGACCCAAGTAAATAAAGCTAAAAAAATAAATTAAATTTAAAGCTTACATCAGGGCAGAAAGGGAGGAATTAATCCTTTCATCAGTAAAATATGGCAGAGAAAAGGGCACAGAAATCAATGTCTATGAGACTGTCAGTCTCTTTCTGCTGAGCTTCTGACCAGAAGAGGATCTTTCCTCCACACATTTCCAAGTAGGAAATAATACATACAACTGCTAACAACAACAAACCATCCTGAATTCAAATACAGTGCCAAAAAGGATCAAATATGGAAGGCAGGGGGAAGAGGGAGGAACTGGTAACAAAAATAACAGCACAAAACAAAAAACCACCATACTCAGGCAGACTACCTACTCCTTATGGAAAAATGCATGGCACGACATAGGCATCCAGCCCACAAAAAAAACACAAGAAGGACTCAATGAGGAGCACAGTCCAGCTGTAAATATGCCCAGGAAAGGCAAGAGCCCAAGCACCTAATCCCACAGCCAGGATGGATACACTCACCCCCTACACAACCACCAGGATATGCAAAGAACTCCCTAGAGAAAAGACCCATCATCTCCTCCATGCATCAGCCCTAAAAAAGTGACAGGAACTGATGAGAAGCATTGGGGTAGGTAAGGGTCAGCTGGCCCCAGTCCCAGCTCCTGAAACAACTCTTTAAGGAATTTAAGTAACTTGCTGGTACAAAGCTTGACTTGAGAAAGGAAGGAAGGGAAGCAAGCAAATTTTTACAGCTGAGCCTACTCTCAATCAGGACAACTACTCAGTTGGTTGGGGTTCTTAAATATACTTGAGCTGAATTATGTTTTAAGTCATCATTTGGGGTCAGCCCAAGAAAAAGTTTCTGCAATGCTTGGAAAGGCACATACTGTTTGTTGTGAGCATTTCTGGTAAATCAAGTGACTGGTAAGTGAAAGTCTGGTTTCAGAATGAAACATGGGCACAATTTGCAAAGAAATGCAGGGAGAAAATAAGCACCTGAAATCTCCTGTAAATGTAGCCGGAAGATTATTGCTTTATTTCAAAGCCTATTTGGTTTGATTTTTTTTTTTTTGTAACTCCTTCATAATTTACTTGTAATCTGAAACTACTTGTCAAATTCAATTTAAATTGACATTTTTAATTTAATTGGTGGGGTTTGGGGGGGGGGGTAGATCACACATCCACATTTTGAATCCTTGACTTTGAGACAAGAGGATGGAAAGAGGAGCAGTTATTGCGCTGCTGTGATTGGATAGGGAGACTGTGGACCTTCAGGACAGTAAAACAAGAGTGTGTTTTACAGTGCTAATGTCCAACAACCAACTTACAGACATCTAGAAACAAACACCGAGTGATAATGGGAAAATAAGTGAAAATAAGAGATAGTAAAAATTCAAGGGGGGATATTTACACATTTTATAAACTTCCCTCCTCCCCATGCTGCCTCTGCCTTAGGACAGCAAGGTTTAAGAGCTGGTGCTGGCTTAAAGGATCATGTCAGCATAGATTAGTGGGAGCAGGAGACAGCAACGAATGGGAAAGAGCTAGAGGTACGAGACACAGCTTTAATAGCAAGTTTTCTCATTAAGACATTAATAGAGACAGAAAAGCATTTGTGAATTCTCCTGATGATACTTTCTAAACTGAAAGAGGTAATAACCTCTTCATTTATATTAAAATCTTCCCAAATTCATGTAATGGAAAAGAAAGGAGTTGTCCTTGTGTGGATCCAGACTTTCTGTCAAAAGTCACCAGCAGCAGAGACACTAAATTCAGCTGTACCGTGCTCACACTGAAGTTTGGCCTGTTTTTCACAAACTTTTCCTTCCAAATGAAACCCATGCATCAGCTGCTTAAAAAGCAGTTTACTGGATGTCAGTGCTAAACACTTCAGGAAGAAGGTATTTCCTTTCCGGAAAATTTTTAATCTGACACTTGATCTACCATGTTCTATTGCTTCTGTCAGGTTAAATAAAGCAACCCATAAATACGGCACCGCCATCTCTACATACAAAATAAACCATTAAGGAAAAAAAACCACCCCACAGCCCATCCTCACTCTTTTCTTGTTAGGAATCTGTCTGTTATTTTTAACATCCTCCAAAATAGCTTGTCCTTTTTAAATACAAACAACATGAGGCTGTTAGCAATATAGTGAAGAAGTAAAATAACATTCTTTGGAGCTAGTGTCCTTTCAGAGAAACTTCTTGATGTTTGCAATCAAATGCAACTCGATGCCAAAGTTATACTGCAACACAGAAAGAATCTAGCAGAAAACAATTCAAAAATTGGCAGCAAATTACTTCTTCTTTTTCAGCAGCCCTGCAAGTAAATTAGCCTGTGCTATTCCTGTTGGCACAAAATGCCAAGCACTGTACTTGTAACAACTTTTATCTCTGTCGCTCTTCCACACAATCACACAAATCCTTAAATTCTTCAAATTAAAACTGCACCAGTTCTTTCATCACAGGCACTCCTGGTTCAGTTATGATTGGGTTCATCTGTGCGAAATAAGAATTAAAATCCACAATAGCCAGTAAAGATTAGTGGCTTACTTTAAATGGATTTCCTCCGCAAAGGTATTCTTTATATCTCATCTAAACAGATAATAAATGGTAAAAGCCAAAAGCACATCAATAAAAGAATAATTCTGAAACTTGGCAGAATTAGAAAAAATAATTATATTTTATCCTATTTTGACCACATTTCAGTTTTACCTATTGCCAGAAAAATAAGACCACAAATGTTCCAGTCTTCCGTAAGTCACTAAGATATTCACTTTGAACTGCAATGGCAACTTCAGAAAATACACAGCAGCAAGAAAACAGCACCATTTTGTAGTCTCCATCTCCACAGAAGTGGGCATAAATTCTGGTATTTAGAAGCCTGGCAAACATGAAAGATCCTGTGTAGTTGCTCATCAGAAAGCTTAAGGGATACTGCACTCAGCCAAAAATACAAACCCCTTCTGCCTTGGAGATTTTGCAGCAGCCTGAAACACATCCCCCAACCAGATCAAACTTTTATAGGATGGGGCTGGAGCTGACACTGAGTAACCAAACCTTCACACCTGATAGGCTGCCTGTCTTCCCCACACTCCCCATGCTAGAAGGCACATCATACACTTGAGGGAAACCCATGGAAATGCATTGTGAAATTTGTTCAGGGCTTCATCACCCTCCAGTGTAGCCATGATCTCAGTTGCTCTGGTAGACCACAACCAAGAACACTCTAAAAGGTCATTTTGTAATGAGCATTCCTTCCACAGACCAACACACAACACAGCAACTCACTGCTGAAGATAACGCCTGCTCTGGCACTACATGAGCATCCTCTAGCATCACACCCATCCCACAAGTCATCCTAAAGGAAGGTGCAAGGGGCAGGCAGGCCCTGGTGGGCGAGCAGAAGGAGCCGCACATTATGGGAAATGCTGCAGGTCCCTCAGAGGGTACTCCCATGGTCTGTGCTTGTCTGGATTCCAAACAGTGATGGGATCTAGTCAGAAATGATGCAGATGTCCAGCCAAGAAGTCACAGGTGATGGAGGAGGGGAAAGGTGAGAAGTGCTGAGCTACCACAAACACATCTGTTCATTCTTAATGGACAGCGGTGGCTCTGCTGCACAGGTGCTAGGACCTTGGCCTGGAAGGCCACAAGAAGAGTTGCTATGGAAGAACATCAGCACAGCTTCTGCTCTGCAGCATAGCAGCAATCCCATTGCAGCTACAACAGAAGAACCGGTTCTCCCAAATCCACTTGTAAAGAAGCCCCAGGACAAGCAATGCTGCAACAGAACTGATGGAAGACTCTTCCACAGATTTGCTCACAGGAAACAGATATTTTCATTAAAATAACCCATTCTTTTTCGTCTCTTGTTCCCTTTTAAAATTTGCACTGCATATGTTCGATCCTATTATTAAACACAACAAATAGCCCCTTGTTGAGTAATTAAGAAAAAAGTACCAGTGAGTATGGGCGATATTGTCAACCAAGACTGAAGACGGAGAGCTGCTGTTATTTCTGTGTTTGAGTTATTGATTAAATGTAACATCCGTACAGAATTGCTATTCTGCAAACATTCCCAGAGAAGTAAAGACTTGTTCCAAGTGCCAATCACACATACTCTTGTGGTTAAAAATGCAATTAAACAAGTAAAGCATCCAATATCCCCACAAGCCAAACAGAAACAAATCACAGAAACCTGACCTGTGGAGGAAATACAAAGGTAAGATTTTTAAAACATAACTCAAAGATGAGAAGTGTCAATAGAGGCTGTGCTTTGTAAGTCATTGTAAATACTTTTCAGGTTACATGTAAATATAAACAGACAACAGGGTCTTTTTCCACAATATGTCTCAGTAGGAACAAAATCTTGTGAAACAGTAATGCTTTACTGAATCCAGAAAACTGGCTTTCTTTTTTTATGCTTCCTGGCTTACTTTTGAAGATTTTTTAAGCGATGAAATGGACGGGAAGAAAAACATTCTTGAATTAGCCGTGTAAAACTCTTGCCCTCAGACCCTGAAGAAAGAAGGCTATTCAGAGAAAAATAAGAGTAAGAATGATACAGATTCAACAGTCCCCATTTGATCACCAGAAACTAATGCAGAGAGCAAGATCCTCACCAATGGCCATCAGACTCGCCAAGAGTGAAGAGCCAGAGGCAGAAACCATGCCAGGGAGACACCAGGAACTGCTCTGTTGAGACCCTGCAGCCCAACCAAGCAAGTGGTGAGCCCTGTGCACTGCCATCTCCCACAGAAGAAAGAGACCAACTCTTTTGGAAGAGTACAGCCACACGTCTTTGCTAAGAACATAAACTTTCAAATTGCACTTAGCTTGGGGATCCCATAGGGTAAGAAAAGAGCAATCACCAAACCAGCAGCAGTTTCCATCAAATTTGGCTGTTGCAAGCCCATACTGTGGGGCTAAAGCATAGGAGGCACCTCGACTATGGACACCAGACCTGGCTCGGAGCTTCTCCTCTGTGGTGATGAGTCTCTAACCTGACCAGCTCAGGACATGGGGTTACTACAGTGGAGTTCACCCAAGCTGCTGTTACCTGTCAAAGCTTCATCCAGAGAGCACAAGCTCACCCAGGTGAACTTTACTTGAGTAAAGCTATGTTGTCTGCTTCAGTTTTGTTTCCTTAAATTGATTGCTCAAGGCTATGATGATGAACACAGAAAAGGGCACTTTTCACAAGGGCCAGGAAGAAATGGATTTTACAAGATGTATGGAATGAACCAAGGCAAAGTGTTGATGAACATACTGTACCTCATGCAACTTAATAAAACTCACATTACAAAATCACTACAATTCACCTGCTTGAGTTTAAAGTCTTGACCAAACTACACATGCTGTTTGCGACAGGTAAGAAAATTTATGCTTAAATCAGGGATATTGTACCAGAGCAAGAACACACTGCTCCCTTTTTTTTTGTTTGTTGGGGTTTTTCAATCTCTAATGAGCTTGTTTTAGTGCCCTGAGCAGATCCAGGAGTCTCTCCCTTTGCAAACAGCTACCTGACTGCACAGCAGAGCAGCTGTCTGAAGAATTAGGACAGAGACATTGAAACGCACAGAGGCAAATTGATCCAATCGATCTCTCAGAGTTGAGAAGCATGCGGTCCTTGGAGACCTTTATTTTTTCAATCTGCAATGAAAGGGCCTGGCAGCAAACTGGAGAGAGCCAGTTTTATAAGCTGGGAGGGAAACTATTATAGAACTGTAGCAATTCAGGGACCTTCCAGCTGGTTTAAATGATTCAGCTTCCTTATGAACATACCGAAGGGGAATAAAAAAAAACTTCTGAAGGCCAGTCACAAGTGCTATAGGTACTGCATGAAGTGGACCTCCCTATCCCCTCTCATTTAATGCAGAGATGGGGATAGGAGGAGGGAGGAGGAATACAGAGTGGGAACAGAGGTTACTGCACCCATATGCAAATACAGATTAAGGAGGCAGACCTCTCCTGCAATATCTTACACAAATGAGCAAAATCAAGAGAGGGACCAGAGAGCAGCATCATTTATCCCAAGCTCCACCAACCACAGCTGGCAGGCACTCCACTGAGGTGTAAATTCTTATCTCCCTGGAAAGTGCTGAACTGACCCCAGTTTGCCACAGCTCAAAAAATGGCTTTTCCTGCTGGGTGAAATACCACTTCCCAAAGGGAATAGGAGCTGGTTCTTTGCCTCCTTTGTTTGGTTTTCTTTTTTTATTACACAAGCTCAGCTACTGTATGTGCCATACTGAAAGTTTCACAGGGGAGCAGGGATGTTTCTAAAATACTCTGAGAGGAAGGGAGCGCTTGTTTGGGTTGAAATGTTTTGGTTATTCCAAGTCAGATTTGCAAAAACCTGTGCCAGCCCCACACCATACTTTTTAAGTGCTGCAAGTTGCATTGACCAGCCTTCAGCAATCCAGGCTTCTGGGGACAAGCAGCAGCATCTTAATAGCCTCCCCTTTCTATCCTACCCCTGGGAAAAGTGTGAATGTTATTGAATCTAACTCCTTTTCTACAGCTCTTATTTAGAAAATGTCCAAAGTAGAAACAAATCATGCTGCTCACTGGGAAATGGCTTGGGGTTTTTTCCTCTTTGTTTTTGGGGTTCTTTTGCAGATGGATAGAGTTAGTAATAAAAACCAATTCAGCTTAGCAAAGCTGTTTAGGATATCCAGAGTTTTGGGGTTGTTGGTTGTTTTTTTTTTTTCATTAGGATGAATCTAAGAAATGAGTTTTCACCCTGCCAAGAGTCAACAGGATCTCACACTTTTCCCTCCTTCCTCCAAGGTCATCAGGCCACATTCTGCTTTGGCTCCTCACAGGCGAAGGCACACCAACATTGAAAGCTCACATGCTGACTGAAGCACTACAAACCCAAGGCTGCCCTGCCTCCTGCTTGGGCAGGGGTGAGCAGGCTAACAGCAGGGGCCCCTTTGGCACATGTTACAGCACCACTGGATGCATGGAGACTTTCTATGCTCTCTGCCTGTCTCCTGGGCACAGAGCAAGGCTACAGCTGACTGCATGGTTTTGACCTGATGCAAACGTGGGTGTGCAGAATAAGGACTGTATCATTCCAGATCACACTCCTGGCCTCAGCCAACCACCCCCGCAATTGCACACAAGCCCACTATAAAACTCAGACATGCCAGATACATCATTTATTTCAATTTCTTTCTCTCTTCCTGATCTGTCTTACTGACTCTGCAAGGCCACATCTGATATAAATAATATCAGCATCCACAAAGTTATGGAAAAGGAAGCCGAAACCCCATGGACTCCATCCCACTCTCACTTCTGTCAACAGCCACCTCTTACTGATTTCACCACAGGAATCATAACTTCTTTCCATTTCTTTATTATTATTTTTTAAAACAACTTTTGGTAGCGGGCCAGCACTTGACAAAGAATGAGACAATCCCACTGGTGCTATTCACCCCTGTCCTGCCAGCATTCCTGGTGCTAACCGACCCACCACTAGGTATTTACAGTGCTTATGTGAACACATCACCACTCAGAATCTTTGCCACCCAGGAAGGCACACTCCCTCTCCTGCCCTCTTTGCTCTGTCCCAGTTGGGACAGCGTGCATTGGGAATCTGACAAAATCAATCTACTTTCCCAAAACTAAGCACCCCAAGCCACATGGTGGTGAAAGCTGCTAGAAACCCCTGCAAGAAGAATAGCAGCTGAGGGGGTATTCAGAAAGGCTAATTTTTGCCAAAGGGAAAAAGCCTCCCATGCTCCCTTTTTGATCAGGAGTGAAAGGGCAGGGGAGAGGCGATGCAGAGCCATCACTTCCCCTGAGCTAGCCTCTGAGGACCATCTTTCTTGGCTACAGAAGGAACTCACTTCCCTTGGACTCAGCTCTCTCAAAACTCACACCATCCAGATGCAGCTCAGGCTCTGACAAAAATAATTACAGCAACTGAAGGAGAAAAACTGGGTCTGGTAGTTCTTGTGCACAAGAGTGCAGGATACTTTCACCCTCTCAGCAACCCTGCCTTTGAGTTCCCAGGAACTAATGCCAGCTTTGATGGAAACAGATTGCCAAGCCCCAAAAACCATGGGACTAGCTTTTCTCTTGCTGCTCTGTGGGTCAATCAAAGAGACAGATTCATAAATGGAAAAGCTTCTGTCATCTCACAATAGTAGCACACAGGCAGACTGCCTCTTGACAGGAAAAAGTAAAACTACAAAATGAGACTACATATAACATTGATACAGTAACACATGCTTAAAAACAGTAATGAGGGAGTCAGAGGAGAGCTCATCCAAGGCTGCAAGTGCCAGCCAGTCTTACAGCACTTTGGCAGAGGCAACTCTGGGAAAACAAGGTGGGGATATTTGCTTTACAGCTTACAGATTGTGTCAATGCAACCATACCTCAGTCATCTGCTTCAGCCAAAGCCCTGAGACCAAACAGCTCCCAAGATGCTGAACTGGGACAGGCTTTTTGGGACCATACACCTTGGGGCTGAGAGGGGAGCTCCTGGTTGTCCCACAGCTGCTGGATCTCACCAGAGTCCATCTCTCTGTGGTCACTGCCAAGCCAAGCACTAGCTTTACTGCTAGGCTTCTCCTTAGAGATAACTATCATCTCCTTGTATGTACCCACAGTCAACTACATTACCCATCAGACAGCTTTCCAAGGAACATACAGCCCATAGTTCTTCTTCTTGCCATCAGAAGTTTCAACACAGAAGAGTGGATTAAACTGAAAACTCCACAGCAATGACTTGCACAGCACCACCACTGGAAATTAAACGGAGGACAGAGGACACATAATTCCTTGTGCTCTCAAGATAAGAAGCTAGTCAGTGTGCTTGGTACAATGTATCTTCACCAGCAAGTAAATGTTTCCTAACAAACAGCTTCTCATCTCAAAAGGCTTCCCTGATTTTTCAGAAGTACCAGTTATCCAGCCTTCCAGATGTCCTCAAGCTGCTTCATGGCCACTTTCCGGAGCAAGCATGTGGAAAATGTAGAACTGTTCCCAAAACGAAGCTAACCATTTTATAGGAACTGCAGATGTTACTCCTAACATTCCTAACACTGGTTTCCTTAAATGTATTTTGTAAGCAGCCACATAAAGCAAGACTGTTTCACAGCTCTGCAGCATCTGCAGCCTCTGCTGCATGCATGCCCACCCCACAGCAGGTCTGAGCTGCTGAGGCATTGCAGGAACAGAGCCCAGACTGCCAGAGACTCTGGGACACAACAGCCTCCCCATAACACATTGGAAACATCATCCTTACATTTGGATTTAACACAAAGAAGCAAATGACCATTTCAAGGTTTGTTCCACTGCTGATGTACTACTCCTGAAACTAGACACCTCTTTCAAAGCATTAATATCAGAGATTGAGAAAGGGGTGCTGGTACAGACAGCCCACGCTGGCATAGTTTACATGGGATACGTTCAGGATCTTTACCCTATTGTGGGCTGACAGCAGTCCAGAGGGGTTTGTGGTTTGTGTTCCTTTGACTGCTTAAAAAAAGGGATGCACTCCATCTTTTTTAAAGACAACAGCTGAAACATTTTAAAGTTTCCTTCTCATTTCCTATCACAAGAAGAGAGAAGCGAAGGGTAAGGCTGAGTAGCAACATGCACTGGTTTGTCTCCAAACCAGTAAAATGAACATTGTTCCTAAGATTTCAGCGGCGATGACTCCCAACTCCGGGAGCAAAGATAACCCATTAAATAAAAAAATATGTTGTTATGAGACTAGAGTTTCAGGTTAGAGGAGCCAAAGAAAAGTAATCTTTTTAAACCCTGTTCACTTTGTTTTACCTTTTTCTAACTCTGAAAACCTGTTAGTTTATTTTTTCCTAGATGAAGGCATAAGCTTTTCTCCAGGAGACTGAACCACTGCCAAAACTATGCTGCTATCCAAGGATCTTAACACACTTTGCAAAAACATTAATTAAAGCTCACACAGCAGGAAGAATGGAGGAAGGCTGGGTCTTTTGTTTTCACAGCAACAAAAACACCACCACCACCACCACCAAAAAAATGAAAAGGGACAGAAAGATTGAGCATCATACCAACCATCTCAAAGAAAGCACGCTGCAGAGAACAGCAGAGAGGTGATGCTACCTACAGAGAGGTAGGTAGGGAAGGAAAAGTAAAATGCAGCATTTTATCTCTTGGCAGTGCCTGTACTAGACTGTGCTTCTACTGTGCAATATTAGGTTGGTTGAGATTGAAAATGGAGATCTAAGAGTGAGTTTTCTTAATCCTGGCCCTCCTCTGCTTCTTCACCACACCTACACACTTGCTGCATCCAAACACACAATCTGAAATAAAGCAGTTGCTAATTATCGTATCTCATTGTAAAGATGCTTTATCCATACTTCTTTCAAGATTTATCACAGAGTCATTATTTCTCTGCAGCATGAGTTCCCACTCAAGTGTGGGAAAAGAAAGGCAATAGCTATTTAAATGCAATTTGCAACATGGGCTGCATGTATTAATTTCTTGCTGTCTTCTGGGAACATCTTCCTACATCAGGTACCTAATCCATAACTATATATCTATTTCCTTAAATTTATGGACAAAAGAAAAAGTAAATTAAAGCAACAACTTAGCTCCTACTGAATAGTACACACATTTCTTCATCATACATAAACATTCCAAAGTGAACTAAGGTTAAGAAAGCTATTAATATATCCTTACTAACACGGCAGGGCTAGAAAGTAAAATAAGGGGGGCTCATTCACATCAGACATCATTTGCTGTTTTTGCAAGTGTTATTTGTCTTTAAAGCAACAACAAAAAAGCAGCTAAAAGCAGCCTCTCAGAGAATGTCAACTGATCGGTAGTTTTGCTGACAGAAAGAACAACCTGGAAAGCTGCAAGTTCAGCAGCAAAACGGCAATGCTTTTCCAAAGGCATAAGGTCAATGCACATTGCAATTCACCACACACTGCAGCAGGTCTCTATCCTAAAGGCTGGCACACGTCCTGAGCAGCGATCCTCTCCATTTGAGCCACTGAGAGCTAGGCCAGCACAAGGGCAGGAGAGGTGAGGAAAATGGAGGAAACAGGGGAGCAGAGGTGTTTATGCTCTGTTCCTTAATGTAAATAGCTCCATATGAAGATTTTACTGAACCAGAAAAACAGAAGACTAAGAAGGAAATCTGAAACCCCTCACACTCAAAGATTTTCAGCTCTTTGGACCCCAGCATGTAACCAATATCATGGCTGTTACTCAGAGCCAATAGCATGGCATTCATGAAGCCATCTACTGCCTGACACCAAAGGCACCTCCTCACAACAGAAACATTCAACTTTCACATCAGGTCTTGGGACTGTACCACAGGGTCTATTTTCATTATGGAAAGAATGTTTTCAGATCACATTTTTTTTCCGAGCCGAAGAAATTCACCTCCCAAAGCCTTCCAGGGAAAGAGCAGGACAACATTCTTTCTCTGCTCTCAGGAAATTAAAGTCACACGACTGCTGGGAGGTGTTACGAAGCCTCAGTCTCTTCCTGATGCCAGTATTGAAAGGTGTCAAATGCCTTCACCTCACACTGCCATCAGAAGACGGTGAAGGAGCAGAGCACCACACATCCAAGCTCATGCACTAGGTTTGTTTTGTCTCCTCTGAACTAGAAATGCTTCAGACCACTAATACATGCAGCTCCGAGTTATTTCCTCTTCAGCTTTTTTTTCCCCATTAGCAAAAATATGGCTGGTATGACTGCTGAGTGATGGCTGCGTCTTAGTGCAGAGTTAAACAGCCATTCCTTCGAAGCTATTGCTCCACAGCTGTCAGACAGAAAAACCCAGCACATAATAGACTTCCCTCATCCAGCAGCAACCTAAACTACAACAGCAAGTACAGTATTATCTCACCTGTCCACACACACCAGCTATGGCCAAAGAAAGCCCTCAGCTTCACCCAGTGGCTGAAGAAAGGTCAGTCAGTCCTGGGTTTGTGCTAGACATGGGGATAACCATGCCTATGCACCTTCCAAGGAAAGCAGAGGTGCACATTTCTCCCCCAGAGGTCTAGCAGTCCCTTTAGGCTGTTTAGCCAAAAAAGAACAAGTCACTCCTACCCAGTGAGAGACATTCTTTCTATGGCACTTTGTGGATGTAAATCCATGGTAAAAACAGCAAAAAAGACAGACATCCCTTTTGGAAGATGTGCCTCTGGGAAGTCCACTACCAGGAAAGGAAAGACAAGGATCCTGGGCTTTTTTAACTATGATTCATACTATCTTTGTTTGCAGGCTGTATCATTTTCACACAATCATTCAGACTCTGACACAACAGGCAAGAAGCATCCGATCAGCATAGCAAAGGAAGCCTATCCAACATGTTCATGAAAAGGGAGCTGAGGTCTCCAAAAGGCCTGATATAATGAGACCTAATGCCTCTGGGAGTCCAGAAGAAAAAGAAAGCAGCAGCAAGTTTCCTGATTAACATATTGGGGAAGTCTTGATATTCAGGTCTGGTTTCAGTTCCCACTTAGACATGTTTTGCACTAGTGTACAACAGTACGAGTTGTACTGTTAAGCACAACTTAACAGTAAGCACAAGCCACTATCCAAAATAACTGAACTTAATTTTTCCTATTCACTAGTTACCAAGATAATGCAGGAGGTTCTCTACTGCTTCATTCTCCTATAAATGGACCTTAAACATATTTGGTGAGGATACTGGTGGTATATTTTTTTACCACATGTATTTGCAGTTGCTGATGGTTTTTGTTCTGTGCTTTCTCAAAATGGCTGTGAGTCAGAATGAAAAGCATAAGTTTCTGAAGCTGCTGAGATTTTCATGGCTCTTGACCAAGGGAAATACATAAAAATAAAAACAAACACTCCAAACATACCCTTCTCTTTGGCAAAAGCAAAGGCAGCTCCTCTGGAGAGTCTCAGCTGTTGTCACTACACAAAGCTTGCCTAAATAACACCAGCAAGAAGATAATTTTACATTATTTATCAACAACCCATGGCAATTCTCCGCATCTTCTCCCCATGAACACATACAAAATAAAGAGCTGCTACTGAATCCTCACACTAACACCAGTTTTGTACGCCACCAGACAGTCTTTTTAGGTCTGTGTGCCCACACATTATCACACAGGCACACAAAGGAAGGAAGGCAAAGGAGATGCACAAACACAAAGTTTAGGTGGGCTTAAATTGGCCACCAAGGTATTAGGCTTGGAAAAGAAAGGTTTCCAAGCAAACTTGTCAGACTGTGGAGCAGCAATGCAAGGGAAGACATGGAGACGATCCAAGTGGACACAAGGCAGCACTGAACGAGTCTACAGAAGGGATTAGGTAACTGGCTGCATGTGATAACAGAGGACTATGTCTGATAAGCCAAGCAGTCCCTTAACATCTGATGTTTCTTTGACAGAAGGAAGGAGATTACTTTAAGAATCACCTGCAAATGATCTTATGGATGGTGTTGGTTTGTTTGGATTTTTTCTTCTACTGAATCAGGGAGTATACCTCTCTTGCTAAAGCCATCAGACTTCTTGCAACTCTCATCAGAGGAACCATTTAAGAAACTAATCATTAACAGACTGGGAAAAGCTTTTAAAATTAATGGTCCAAAATTCACCAAGCCTAGTTTCAGAAGGTGAGAGAAATCCCACAGGCAGGCTTAGTGAGCTGGTCAGATGTGTGCTGTTAGCCATCCCATTCACTAAGCTGGCAGGGGCTTGAGACTTGACATGAGGATGTCAAGAGACATGGAAACCTCAGCTGTACCAAAACCAAACAAAGCTACAGTAATCAACACCAGCTGTTTGGCTGCAATGACCTAGTAATCATCCGTGTCCCAGTTACTGGGGGACTCTGCTAGAGGGATTAGCAGGTCGTGATCATCACACTAAGCTCTACTCAGAAAAAGCATTAAATGTAAGGACTAAATGTTCAAAATAATTTCCTGTTCAAGTATCTCAGTGCTTGGAAGCCCAAGAATAGACAATTCCTAACTCCCAGAGAGCATTACTGCTTCAGGTGATTACACTGGGAATCTCAGAGTCAGGCCCTGGGAGCACCATCTGGACTCGCTCAAGGGCCTGCAACTTCATCCAATTGAAAACTAATGTCTTGTAAGTGTTCGAGATCACATTGGATGGGGGCTTTGAGCAACCTGAGAAGGTGTCCCTGCCCCATGGCAGGAGAGTTGGAGCTAGAAGATCTTTAAGGTCTCTTCCAACCCAAATCATGCTATGATTCTGGTTCTTCTTCAAACATGACTTGGGGGATGACTCCGCCATACTTAATTCTCAGGACTTCCCCCAGAAGCCTCCTCTGTGTCCTGGCAGAATTACCAGGAGGGCAGTAACACACTGAGCCCCCACACTAAACCAAATTCAGTAACTCAAACTCTGGGTCATGACAGGGAAGCATCTTTCATGATGATGCAAAACATCTCTTGACTTCGATATGGAAACAGCTCCCTTTTTCAGACTCACATGTATGTGTTTTCTTCCTTAATAGTTTTTTAAAGAAGATACTGGATCTAAGATCTGCCAACTACTAAAATATAAGCTTTGAAGGTAGGACGCATATTCAGAAATTATCTTGGAAATCTTGCTGAACTTTATCATATTTAGAGTCATCATTCTTCCTATGCAAGCGTGCACTTCATTACTTGATAATGGAACAATAATTGCTCTTCAGTTATGCAAGAGGCACCTCTAATTTGTAAGGGATTTCTGAAGAGGTAATGACAGATGCTTAAAAAATATAAATGTGAGAATGTTATGTAAACGGTAATGGTACCCTCAGAGTAGTCTGCCAGTTGGGTCACAGTCTCAGCTGGTATAAAAGAATTATACTAATGTTCTGTCTTATGTATTCTTAA
Source organism: Agapornis roseicollis (assembly GCA_002631895.1). NCBI lineage: Eukaryota > Metazoa > Chordata > Aves > Psittaciformes > Psittacidae > Agapornis > Agapornis roseicollis. Next base: position 208,092 of record NDXB01001262.1, on the reverse strand, counting down.
GCACTGAACCTGGAGCCAAATTACTCACATTACTTTGTGCTTTAATCTGACTGAATCTCACAAATGAAGCATTACCAGCGTAGGTCAACACCTGACACCCCCAACAGCTTCCAACACACTCTAGGTAAGGCTGCCAGCAATTCAGCGGGTTTTTTTCCCCTCTGAAATTTTACTTCCTGATTATAAAACATATTGAGCGTGAAATAAAGATATCAATCTGTATGTTTTCTTGTTTCTAAAACTAGATTCAACCTGCTAGCAACTATATTGTGAGGGACAATCTTGTGTTAAAAAAGATGATCTATCCAAATGTTCTTCATCTCCTTTTCTTTAACTTTACAACCATGAACAAGGGCTCAGTGCAGCATTTTGAAGACTGCATGTTCAGTCACAGACCTTTCAGACAAAAAGTCAGCTCCAGACTCTGAGCATTGGTGTTTGTTAATGCGCAGTGATGCTCTTAAGATGAAGAGCTGTGTACCATCCAGAGGTTATCTGTGTGTGCAGATGCAGTATCAAGTGCACCTCCTCATACAACTAATTTTCCAATTAAGTTTGAAACACTATTGCACTAGACACACAAGAAACACATGGAAATATCTCATTCTTGTCCCATTGGGATTTATTATCAAAGATACTCTGATTTTACTGTAATATACTTGGGTTTAGTCAGCAAAGTACTGACTTTTATACTGCAAAAATTAACTGTATTTTACTGTTTTGAAACTTCAACATAACATCCGGGGGGGAAAGGGGTGGGGGGAAACAAAAAAAAATCAAAGAAAATAAATATTGGCAATTGCTTAGAAAGCTTGCTTCACCTACTCTGATCCCCATGTTGTTGCAGACATATTATTAGCAGGACCCAAGCTACCTAATCCAAGACTTGTTCAGATCCAAGTACATTAACTGCATCACAACAGCAACTGCTGGGTAAACATACCCTGAGGAAGCCTGGCCTTTAAGTCTGTCTGGAAGAATGGTAAAGCAACTACCACAGACTGCAAAACTTTCAGCTAGGAGAGCCCAGCTTAATCTAGCAGAAAAAGACATAATGTGATGCAGTACTTGGAAGCTCAAATTAGATAAATCAGACTAGGAATAGGCACACATTTTTAACAGCACAAATAGCATACCACTGCAACCATCCACCTAAGGATATTTCAAACAGCCCATCACATCAAGTCTTTAAAGTCAGGGCTGCTGACAGACATGCGACACAGCTCAAAGAGAAATGCAAGCTCATGCAGTAAATCTAAGTTAAGCTCTATCTCTTGCACCACGCTCTAGCTCAGATCAGATGATCATAAATGGTCACTCTTGACCTTAAAATCTACAGTGGCACTATTAGTAATGGTAAAAATGTCTTCAAGGAGCTGTAGCTCTGCTCAACCCTGAGAGATCGCAAACTGCCTGACAGTTCTGCACCAGTAGCCCATTTCATTTCCATCCTGTACACACTGGCTAAGGGACAGGGACAGAGCCAGGCTGGAACAGCTGGCATTCAGGAACCAGATTTAGCCCCTCGCTCCTGGGTTGGCAGCAGCTGAAAGAACTGTAAAAAAAGTTACACATACCTTGATAAAGCAGCTTCCTTCCAAAACATCAGCTGTCTGATAGTGTCAGGGACTTCGGAAAGAAATGGGTCTAATCCGCATTTCCCAGCAGAGGGCTGCTGCTGTGCAGTCTTTATAAAAATGGCACAGCAGGAACAACACAAAATTCTCTCCTCCCCAGATAGCTAAGCAATTTAAAAATAGTTAATCCTGGAAACACTCTCAAAAGATTAGCTGTGGCTCAACAAACTTTAAGGATGATAATTTTTAATTTAATTTAAAGTTGAACACCCTCGTGTAATAATGGCAGAGATGAAGGACTATTAGGGAATAATCTTGTTTATGGATCAGTGAACTCAGAAAATTGCTAAGGCACTGTGAAACATATTCCTTATTCACACCTCATAATTAACTGAGTGCCTGCAGAGTGATGCTGCAATATTAAAGTCATCTTCATTATTAGAAAGCTGCTCATTTGGGCTGGGATGCCACTGAGGCAGCCTCATTTGGTTCTGGCATTTCCAGGTTCCTGGGAGAAAGCACCTTCAATCCATCAAAACTGCAGACTCCCAAAGCATAAGGGCAGAGAAAGCCTTTGGTCTACAAAAAAAGCATGGCTTGTGGAGGGAAAAAACCACCTCCTTCCTATCCTAATGCCATCTGGGACCACTTCTCTTTTAAAGACAACTGAAAGAAGAAAATACAGTTCTCTTAATTAATTCACACTGAAAGGTGCTTTTGATGGAGTCAAGAGGCCAAATCAGATCAAAGTAAATAATGCAACAAATAGTGACATGAAACCCTGGGATAGCAGCTATCATGGCTTGCACTGTCTACAACTTCATACTTAAAAAGGACAAATGATGAACCTTTTACCCTGTAGCAAAGGGGAGCGGGATAAAGAGCTCTCTCTCTTCAGCAAATTTTAAGAAAGAAATTGACAATTTACCAGAAAAAATAGCAAGACTTTTGCTACAGTGGATCTGCTTGTGATTTGGGAAACCCTGGTTTCCCAAACATCTCTGCTGTATGTCAGATTTTATTTGTGAACTGGGGCAAATGCCCAAACTTTCTCTTCTTTGGTTTGGAGAGGTAACACTTTTCCCTGGCTGATGGAGCATAGACAGTGGTGCAGAGGTGACATGTACACCCTGGGTCCCAGGCAGCTGAGATAGCGGCTGCAGCCCCTTTGCATTGTAGCTACACTGATAAGCAGAAGCAAAAACAGCTGAAGCCAAGAAAAAGCAGTGAGAAGTGCTCATTCTCATGGGTGTCTGGGGAAGTCCACAAGCATGGCCCAAGCCAGGTTACTTTGAGTTATTACTCATGCCCAAATAGCAGTTAAGAAAGGGAGGATATATTATATATGTATTACAACCCAGATCAAGGTAACTGAGGCAAGATACAGCAGCTACAGAGTATGGTATCATCTCTGGCCCTGAAATCAGCCAGGCCCATCTTAGCTTAGTTCAGCACCTTGTTCCAGCCTTTCCTCTGTAATGGGGAACAGGCCAGGTAGTTGCAGGATACTCTTCAGCCAAAAGCAGTGCTCAGAATTCAAACCACAGTAATAAAAGATACTCAGATTTTTCCATTCAGGTTTTTACTGTACATCTCAGCTACCCACACAGACAGCAGTCCGAACAAAAGAACTAATAACAAATTAAAAACATGATTGGTGCCATAAATCAGCAATGAAAAATGCAGCTTTTGAATAGCATGTTTAGAACAGAAACAACAAGCAATAATACACTGAATAAAAATCCAAGGTGCCCCTGCATCCAGAGTACTGCATGTTATTCTGAGATCTCCCCTTCCTCTGCCCAGTTTTCAAAGGATCTAATAGAGATTGAAGAGGCACAGGAAAGGGCAATAAGGCTCAGACATATGGAATAGCTTTTGTGTGAGGAGATAAGTCAACAGAACAGGGCTCCTCTCCACCCTGGAAAGGAGTGCATATAAAGATATAAAATTATGAAGGACTTGGGGAGGTAACTAGAAAAATTACTTTCTACTTCTTATCACACAAAGTCAAGGGGCTCCCAGTGAAATTCCCAGTTTTCAAGCAAAGAGAAAGATTTCTTCATAGAATGTATAATAAAATCACAGAACTCACTGTGACAAGATGCCCTTAAAGTCAGAGAAGAAAAGTATTCTAAAAGAGGAATTAGGCAACTCCACAGAGGACAGGTCCATGGAATGTCTTAAACACAGTGCTCTAGATAAAGCATCCACATGCATAGGCTCTAAATCACTGACTGGCACATGCTCAGCATGCACGGTTGAGGAAAGATAACCTCGTACTGGCCCTATTCCCATTCTTTTCTTCTCTGTAAGCATCTAATAATGACCCACAGCTAGAAAACAGAGACTGGAGCTAGAAGGACCGCTGGTTTCATACAGTTTTCCTACAATGTTCTTCTATTATTTTGAATATATTGTTATGAGTGCCACAGACAAATCTTAGCATAAAGTTAAAGTATTTGTTTGGGCTTCTTCCCCTGAAGAAATACCATGCAAAAAATCCTATATTCATGCACAGCACTAAAGCAAATGGATGAACAAATGCCTTCTGGGTGAAAAGCTATTCATCATCTCCAGAAGCTTATACAGTCAATAAATGAAGGAATCTGGTTTTCCATATTGAGCAGTTCCATAATGGAGATACCATTAAGGAACATAAGCAGGGTTATGATAGTGCTTCAGTACATCAGTACATCAGCCAAGATCAGCAAAGGAATGCTGATCTGTAATGGCTAGATTAGAAAGACTGGCATTAGCAGCCATTTAGATCGCAGAGCAGGTGACGGCTTTCTAAAGATGAAAATTCCTGATGCTTGTACCAAAACCATTTCTGTTCTAAACAATTCATCCTCTGAAATAAATGTGTGACATAATTAACACTAGAGAGAATGGCAGAGAACAACAAAATGAATGGAGCTTACTACCAAAATACAAAAGAAACATCCCTGCTTCAAATATTTACAGATAACTCACAGGCATGGCAGTGATACAAGCTGCTGTCATGAGATTAGGCAGAGGCTACAGTAAATGCAATTAAACTAAGCAATGTCAAAATACTGCAGGAGAATCAGAGGCTGCCATTTCACACTGGCTTTATTACTGCAGAAATTCCTAACATGGTCTTGCAAGAATGATACGTGCAACGGGGTTGTATGATGAGATAAAACTGCACTTTATGGAAGGGAAATAAAGGTAATGTTCCTTCTCCTTTCCACCCCTGACCAGTAACTACTCTATCCCTAAATTTTATCTTGAACAATCAATAAGGTCCTTGTCTCAGAGGAAAATAAAGAAAAGTTTTTCGTTCTAATTTTCCTTTTGTAAAGTGAACACAGAATCACAGAATAGTTAGGGTTGGTAAGGACCTTAAGATCATCCAGTTCTAACCCCCTGCCATGGGCAGGGACACCTCACACTAAACCATGTCACCCAAGGCTTTGCCCAACCTGACCTTGAACACTGCCGGGGATGGAGCACTCACAACTTCCCTGAACAACCCATTCCAGTGCCTCACCACCCTTACATCCAGCAGGTTTGTTGGCATCTTTCATGGATTAAAAGACCTGTATTTTATTCCATAGTTTTTGCACTAGTACAGTCAAAGTACAACCTTATTAAGTTTCAAAGTACAGATTTTACGCTTAGTATTTCTTTACTGAAATAGCTGATTTCCAAAAACAAGGGATTCACAGGTGACAAAAGGAGAGATTTGAGCAGACTTTTAGTCACCAGAGTAAGCAGAGAACCTATGCAAACACGCTGCCAACGGAAGCTTTCAGAGGGAACAATTGCATTATCCACACAACAAAAGAATGTTATTTGCTTAAGACAACCAAACCTAGCTTCAAGAAAGGTGGCTTTAAGGAAAAATAACAACCACTGCAATGTATTTCTGTAGAAGATTTTCATTTAAACTGCTCCATGATCAGTTGTGGCAGGTAATGAGAATTCATAAGGCAAAGCAGAGCATCACCAGATGCTGCAAGATCTGTCAGACCTCAAAGCAAACACTCAATAGCAGTGTTCCAACAGCCCAAGAGCAAACCTTGTCTTTCAAGGCTCATTTTGGCCAGCATCTGAATTTCAGCACGGGTGTTTGGGAATGTGGAATGCATTTATAAGAGTCCCTTCTGCGCTGCAGCTTCCTGGACATTCGCATTCTGGAAACTGCTTAAAAGAATAGGAACAAAAAAATCTGCATTTCAAAGATCTGCACTTGGGAGAGAAATGTGTGTTCCAGCATTTCCAAGCCAAGTTGAGGATTAAGGTTTTTAATGCACTAGCTGGAAGAGAATATTGGGATATCTGAATTAGAAATGTGAAAGTGGATATACTACTTGTTTCTAATCATGGAAGGATCTATTCCTTTTGGAAAGCATACAGGAAGGATGGGAGAAACTTCAGTCATGCTAACAGATTTTGTCTTTTTAAACCAAGAATTAAATTTCATCAGCTACTTCACATTAAAAGAAAACAAAACACAAAGTAACATTCATCACACAACTGGAACCATCCACGTAAAGTCACATTTCATAAGATTGGTGTCCTCATGGTTTTGAGCAAATGAATGCTTGTATCAGCTTGTAAAAACCCAAACCCCCATAACTTAGTCCTGAGAGTTTGCTGTCCTCTTAATACTTGTTGTGATTACTAGGTTTACAGAGGAGACACGGACCAGCTTGGAAACTATAAGTCATTAATGATTTAGGTAGATATAGCTGAATCCTTCAATCCTAAGAACAGCCTAAATGCCTCCTTTTCCACTAGATATCCAAAAATGTGCCTGGAAGTCAAAGCTGTAAGAGAGAAACTGTTCAACTAGATGAGCTCTGGGGGAATACCTGCAATAACATGGGTATCATCATCTGTCTTCAGATTTTGTGATTGGTTTGGGTTTTTTTATTTCTTGGGTGACTGAAATACCATTCTGTGTCAAACTAACCCAGATTTATTGCAAGGAAAATGACCTGGCAAGCCATTAAGGGTTTTCTGTTTCTGAGCCGCTGTTAATTCCCTGACACTGGTTTACAGGGCTTTCAGAGAAAGCCAATGAACATGGGCACGCTGCTATTTCAAATGCTGGTTTAATGAGACTGCCATGAACTGTGAATAAAAGGCAGTCCTGTGATGTAAAAGGAATGAACAGAGTCTCCTGTGAGTCAGCTCTGGGACAAACAAGACTGCACCTACAAATTGGGGATTTCCAATTAGCAACACAGTGAACAGAGAAGCCGACACACAATGAAGCGACTGCAACTGCAGGGCTTAAACACAACTCCCATTAATAAGAGGGAAAAAAACATTCCTTCTGCACATGAATGAATAAGTGATCAGCATCTTTCTGATGGTGGGGAAAAACACCCCAACAAAAGCAGCCATTAACTTTCCCTCCTGATTCTGTTTTGCGCAGTGTGGTTCTTTGTCCCAGGCACAATTCCCACTTAAGAATTCACAAAAGCATAGTTTTATGGACTAAATGAAGGTCTAAAGGATCTTTAAAAGGCTAAAAGGTCTTCCCTAAAAATAAATAAAACATGTTAAGTCATCATCACCTAAGAAAAACATCATACTCAGCTTTGCCCCCTATTTTCTGACATTTAATGTACACGAAGCCAAACTACTTAAGTTTGTTTGCTGCTTACTGAAATAAACAGGGCCTCTTAATATTGTCATATATTAATAGTCATGGGGATATTGTTTACTTTCCACTTCCTCTCAGAGGATTTAAAACTAGGGAGAGGAGTGTTTTTTCTGTACTGCAGGACAAAACCAACCCCAAAACTACCCAGAATAGCAGCTACAACAATCCAACAGAGGAAGTAAGATTTAAAACCAAGCCTCTTCTGTTCAAACAAGTGTGCACAAGTGCTCTCATTTCCATACACAAATAAGCCGAGAGTACAAGTAACTGTGGCTCAGTGCCATGCTGAGCACCTGAGCAGAAGAGGCTCCTGGCTTTTGCCTGGCTCTCCAGGCTTGCTCATCCTCAAACCTATTCAGCAAGCACAGGGAAAACTCACAAGCTGGGTACAGGGTGGAGGTGAGCTGAACCCCCAAAGCTGTCAAAAAGAGGTCAAAAAGAAACCTGGCTTTGCAGCACATGGAACATAAACCCATGCAGAAGAAAGGGGGAGATAAGCAAAGAGACAGTAATTGCAGATAGCTCGAAAACCCAAGAACGATCTTGCCCCTCTAGTTGGGCAAAGCTTCCACAGCAGGAGGTTGAACTCAGAAGACAGGGGGAGTGGGAAGCACATGGAGGATGTGATACATAGTACAAAGACCATAGGTTGAGGCCCCTGAATTGGCTGGGTAAGGACTCTGGGGGGCAGAAATATAGGCTAGACCCTTGGAGAGGGAGTTTATCACACAGCAGCTTTTCAGGAAAGCCTTAAGATCCAAAAGGCAAAGCCTGAGAGGCAATGATTGGAAGCAATTAAATGACTAAGTAGAAGAACGCAAGGGAAGAGATGAAGGCAGGCTAGAGTAGACAAGGCAGGACAACAAAATGGGGAGAAAGAAAGGAAGGGGCTGCCAGAAGAAGCTGCACATGCCAGGGTTTATTCTTCTCCGAGTCTGGAAGGGAACATGATGTCATTGTGCCTCTTCTGTCAGCAAATGTCTAAGGGGAAAAGTCCCCTGTCTCTTAATACCAGCTCCTTTAGAGCACAATCTACTGCTGCCACCAGCTAGTCTGCTTGCCTAAGTGGCAGATGTCAATGGGTTGGATCCAAAGGTTCCAATCCAACTGTTCACACCCATGTGGCTCCCCACTGCATAATTTCTGGCCATTCACTCCACTTGTTTTGAAAAGCAAGGAAATTACACATCCAGAAACTATGCCAAAAGTACTTTAAAAGATTACAGACTGAAGGCAACAAACTGCAAGGAAATACCAGCACTTGGTAGTTTATACACAGAGAAATTATCAAGATGGCTTTAATCTGTCTCAGAGCAGGACTTGAATAATATGAAGTAAATTGTGCATTGGGCCATGCTCTGGACAAGGAAGAAACAAAATATTGAATGGTTGCTTATTAACTGAGCCCCATCCATTCTGGACAATGAATAGAGCAGGAATCATGCAGAAAAAATGGTGTGCAATAGTGTAATTAAAGACTTGTCATAATACAAACACATAACAGGGCCAAAATTAAATCAGGCCTTTCTTACCTGGTGAGTACGTAATTTTGCATCTAGTGATGTCTAAACATGTCTTTGTGTGTACATGCAACATCAGTCATCACCATACCAAAGTGGTGCTGGTTTTTTGAATAAATTTTAGTTAGGAATCAATGAGTTCGGTTACTTGCATTGAAACAGCACTTGCAGATTTCAAAGATTGAGACACATAATGCCACAAGTATGCATAAAACAGTCCTTGGCTTTAAACAACCACCACACCACACAAACAGAGGTAGAAGAGTGCATCACTGTGCTTCATCTTCCAGCACGTGCCATGGGAACAGAGATATGTAATTCTCTTCCCAGGTTTTCTCTGGGAGACAGTCACAAGCCAGAGCACATAAATCCTTGGCTGAATCCAAAGCTCTAAGCATAGAGGCACCCACCTCTCCCATGTTTGTAACTCTAGCAGAGTCTTCTGGTGGCCGCAGGTACCATCTCAGCCTGACTATAAATGTTATTACTGACTGCAGGTGAAGGAGAATAAGATTCACATATTGCTAGCAAACATGTCCTAAGAAGACATGACACAGACACAGCAGTAGCTAGAGCTATTGCTCAGATTCACTATGGAAAAAATGGTCTAAAGAACTAAGTTCAGAGAAGAGCAAATCACACGATAAATCCACCTCTGCAATACACCTCCCCAAGGGGGGCCAAGCTTCATTCAAAACTTAAGCCCACTGAATAAAAGAATGGCAGAGCCTACAATTAACAAAAGCTTGCAACATCATAAAAGCATCATCCCACTGTTCTCAGGATAACAATGACAGTTATCTGTCATCTTTCAGCACAAACTGTGCCTTCCTAAGCCTCAGGATTTGGAGCCCTGCTTGTCTTTTGAAGTAAAATGTGTTGTCCTATTCTCAGTTCAATTTTAAACACCAATTCTCTAAAAAAAATCAGCCCAAGACCAGTGATAATTCAGCACTTCCTTTTCTCTCCTTTCACAGGGAGCCAACCCAACACCAACCTTTGCTCAGAGGATCACAGACCAGGAGCTTGCTCCTTGATTTTCAAAACCTCACAACTCTCTGGAGATCACCAGTGAGAGAGGAAGGAAGGGAAAAGCCTAGGCTGGCTCCGTTGCTTAATGCTCCAGGTTACTCGTTTTGCTTTCCTAGAGAAGAAATCATTTTGACTGCTGGATCCCCAGACGTTTTTCACCAGGGGCTGAATCCCAAACTCTCCTGGAATTTCTCCACTAACTATTGTTCTGGTGTTTGCAAAGCCCTATCTCCCTTCTTTGCTATTTTGCTGTTGCACAGCAAGAACCTTTTAGGCCAGGAACAAGTATCCACGTTTTTTCTTTTGTTGCATGTTTGCCCCTGACCAAAATAAAACATTAATAATAGTTACCTTAGTGTTTTCTCATAAGTATGCAGTGCTGTTTACTACTGCACTTTACTTATAAATGCAACCACCAGTGACCTTCATGGTGTGTGAGTGCTACCAAGAACAACTTACTGAAGTTTAACAAAGTGGTGCCACATCTTACAGAAAGGGTCTTCCTCACACTTCTACAACCCAGGCAGTTCCATATTCTGAGCCACACTTTCCTCTACAAAGCTCTCACTAAACTTCAAGAAAAGATAAAGTTTGCACACATTAAATCCTGTATCTGGGAAACTGGTCACACTATTCTGCTTATATTGGTTACAAATCTAGGAAACAGCATTGCACTGCATGGCAAGGGGAAGCGTTAAAAAGTGCAGTCGAGACCCCTGCTTTTTGAACGGGAATTTCATGTTAGAGCAGGAAAGTGCTACACTGGCATACTAGTTAAAAAAAAAAAAAACAAAACCAGAAAAAACCCCATTGCTACACAACAATTAGAAATAGAAGCACCCAGCGAGGAAAGCCAAATCAACACCAAGCAATTGCTACATAATCACGAGTTATGTGTGCCAACACTTTGATCCCCCCTTCCTGCTCTTCCTTCATGTTGGAGAGCGGCATCTGTTTCAGCTCAAACACTGGCTATGTGCTGCAATGGGACTCAGGGAAGACACGTTATGACCTTAACATGCTTCTCCCCATAGTATGTCAATCTCAGGGCCAGCACAGCCATCCCTGGAATGCACCACATTCTGCAAAGCATTTCCATTTTCCTTCCCCTGCTACTGCAAAAGAAAGGAACATTGCTGCCAGTTTAGTCATCAGATCACACTTATCCCTGCTTTAGCCTGAAGGATTTCATTGAATTTTGGATCAATGGGGTTTTGTGCCTGGATCCCACAGTGCTAACAAGTAGTGAGCTCTCTCACTCTCTTCTGCGCATACACAGATTTAAAGTGATGATGTTGAGCGCAGCTCCAAGTACACCTGCTTCTTCTCTCATCCTGTCAGCTGGGTCAAAAAAACCCCAAACAAACCAAAACTAAACCACCACAAAAATCTGATATAACAGTCCATGTACGAGGCAAATAGCAGTCTCTAACACCAGCCTACTGTCCATTCTAAAGGAAGGGTCTCACCAGCTACATCACCACCAGCAGATGCAGTAAAAAACAGGTTTTAGATCACCAAAGATAAACAGATTTCAGTTTCAAATGTATGCAAGCTACTAAGGAGTCTTGTTTTTCAAGAAGCTTAGACTGTGGGCTCACCATAGGATCACTGTTCAAAGCTCAAAACCATCAGGTAGTTTGATTAGGTGGTATGAGGGTAACCACAGGCAGGACAGCATTCAGCAATGCTGAGCATGAGGTATGTATGAGATAGCATGACTACAATTATATGCAGCCTTGGAATTAAAAATAGTAAAAGAAAAAAATGAAAAAAAAAAACAAAACAAACAAATCTCTGTTTTCTGTGGTTTCAACAAATCAAGAAAAGGACAATGAGCCACAATAACTACAGACACAACTTGCACAAAGGACTGTGACAACTTGTTTTAACTTGTTTCATGGATCTGACAAAGTATCACTATGGTGAGCAGTGAAGTGTTGGCACTGATAATGCTTTTTAATAGGACACGTACATGTATACTGCACCATCACAGTGAAAGCACTAAAGGTCTGTCCTTGCCCCAAACAGAAGTACAAGCTCAACATGAAAGTTCCTGCCTGCACTTCTCCATTTGTGTCATATAGGAGTACACATGCAGTCACAAGTCTCTTTCAGGTCTTAAAATTCAGGGAGATGGATCTAACTCGTAATTGATCCTAGCCACCCTGTTTCAGTGTATATGCCAGCATCCCCCAAAATTGCAATAAATCATGGTGATAAAACCTGCAATTTCATTCAGACTCCTGAAGGCATCCAGGACTGTAACACCCACATTCACTGAATAGCTGACGAGCAAGTGACAATAAGGAACAGAAATCATTCTGTACTAAGAATTTACACAACTAACTCCAGTTGCTACTAATTAGACTGATTCCCTTAACTCCTCCATTACATTTTCCTAAATTTTTCAGATAGCTCTAGTAGCAAGATACATAATAAATTATTCTTAAATAGAAATGTAATTGATCACAAGTACTTAAAAGTACCTATTAAACAGTGCACAACTATTCTATTGTAACAAAGACCTTACAATGGGCAACCTGGTGCACTAAATAAAGTACCAGCAGCTACTGCACTGCACCCAATCTGCCCTCCAACTTTTTGAAATACTTAAAATCTTTCCTCCTTCCTTTTGCCACAGAAAAGACCTACACGAGTCAGAGAAGCATCAGTTGCAGAGGAGAGATTGTGCAATTAATTTTGTGTATTAGACAGTGACTTCAATTTTTTTTCTTCTACCTTTTTTCATCTATAGCAAGAATTTACTTTAGAAAAGATGGACTGTATTTTAATGGAGCAATTGCCTTGAGTGCTTTCTACTTTGTACCATAATCTGCCAATAGCACTAAAGACAGCGTACAGTGTATTTCAACTATTTTAATCTGTCCTATGAGAGGAGTCAGCAAATGGAAGTAAGAAGGCTGCAATCAGATCAGGTAGTGATCACAGACCGCTATGTGAGGTGAACATCATTTTAAAAGTCAGTGAGCTGCAATACATTTAATCTTGCTGCTCCATATGACTGCAAGCACGCTCCATGTGGTTGTGAACTGAGAAGATCTCTTGGAATTACAAATGCTGTAGCAGTATATTTAAGGTTTTTTATAGTGACTAGGAACCACTGATATTAGACAAGCAGGCACTGGTCAAAATGCTCAGTCACTAAGAGTCTGCCATTCCATGCAACAAGAAGTTATCCTCTAAGCCTTCAGAGGAAAAAGGAATTCAGAGCATGGCAAAAAGTAGCAAAGAAGGTTGCCAACAGTGTGCAGCATCTATTAACCCATCCCAGGCTTTCTCCCAAGGCTCTCAGGCACAACTCTCACACAAATGTCTGGCAACAGGCTTCCCTCTCAGCCACTGGGACCAAGCCAGCTCTACTTTGGGCATCTCAGAGTGAACCATCATCAGACAACAGGTTGTTGCAAGTGTGTTGTACACAGTCAGTCACTTGAAAAGAGAAGCTGAGCAGCTTGCACCATGAGAGACCCTTTTAAAAAGAAAGCAGTTATGTACACGCGGAGCTAGATTTGCCATGTGCCGAAATACTTTACAACACTCGAAGAGGCAGCTGCCGAAGAACAAATGCCAGTTGGCAGCATGAATGAGCTCCCTCTAAAGCCATCCCATGTGCACAGTCTCTCCAACACAACTTCTGCAGCCTCTGCTGAAGCTGGAAAACCAGAGGCTTTCCCTGTGGTGTGAGAAAGAGATGTTTCCAAAAGCAGTGGCGGGGTGAGGGTGTCGGGGAAAAGTACAAAGTAAAGGAGAGGGGAAAGGAGCAGCAGGAAGACAAAGAAACAGGGATAAAAGAAACAAGAAAATAGAGTAAGACAGGAGATGCCTTTTATATTGGTACCCTCCACCATAGTATCCATCAGGGAAAATGGAAACAAAAATATCAATGAGAAGCACTGAGAGAAAGGTGGAGAGAGTAAATAGCAGCCGCACCAGTGTCATGCTACTCATCCCCACCAGATCCTAAACTTCAGAGGCAAAATGTCAAAGAAGACTTTTGGACAGCCTGGCATATCAGAAGTTACCAGTTACCAGAAGTTACCCACGCCTTCCAATTGTGTGGAACATTTGGGATACAGGAGAAGAAATAAATTTGAACAAACGATTTTAGAAGCTGTTCCCAATGGCCAGAAAAGCCTCAGTGCTGCAGCAGCCAGCACTTACCCACTCCAAAAAGCCTCAACTTCGGTACTATTTTTGTGTCACAGGTTCCCACACTGAGAGGCAACTGGACCAAAGCCACTCCCTTCCTTGTTAAAAGCAGAACCCAACCATTCCCAAGCCAGACCAATCAGACAAAACACATGCAGGGCAGAGGCTCTCAGGTGGGTTGAACCATTGAATCTGGAGAAAAAAAGAAAACAAACTCTCTGATATGAGAAGCTACAGATCCCATGTAATGCTTAAATGTCATCACTACCGATGCAGCAAGATTATTTACAAGAGAACCCAACACAAACAACAACAAACAAACAGCTCCTACTGAACTGATTAATGAGGGTTGCTATGTGGGGATAAAATACTCCCTTTTCCAGATTTCAGGAGTGTTGCATGGGGCTTTTTCAGGTGCCAACCATTCAGTGATCAGAGAACTGATCTATCTTCCTGATCTATTTAAGGAACAAAACATTTTCTCCAGGGAATAGGTAGTGCAGGGCAATTCGTTATTACAGGTCTCTAAATGAAATCATACTGTGAGTGTTTCGTAGCTAGCAACAAAGGACAAGCTGGACAAGGGCTACCAGGGAGACTGTACAAAAGTCAACATTAAAAGAAAAACCCCCACACTCTGACACACATCCGTGGGGCGGCTGCTGAGTCACACCACCTCAAACGCACTTACTAACTGTGCAGTTCCACAGGGAAAAGGACACCAAGCACTGGTCCCATGCCAGGGTGTCGCCCTGGATTCCTGCCTTCCCCAGTGATCATGCCAAGAACTGCTGGATGTGACCAGTGAAAATCCTCCTGTTACTGCTCAAGCCTGGCTCTCACCATTCCATGCACATTCTTAAGTATAAAGCAGAAGTGGCTATCATATATACTACTTTCATACATATATATATACGTAAATATGCATATACACATATACATATGTACATCCACGTGCACAAATCATTGCTATATATCTACATATACTCATGTCTGTAGGTACATCACACAATACGCTGCTTACACTGCACTCACTTCAGACATTATTGTATACATGCACATATGCCTCCTCTTCACATTCAAACCAGCATTACAGCTTTGGCTTTCTCCATGGAGAAGCTGGGAAAAGGAGCATTGCCTAATATCATACTAGGATAGAAAGTCTCAGGACATGGACAGCCCTCAGATATTCTCTTCTTCCTTAGCAGAAGACATACCCTTTGCAATTCCATCCTCATTCTTTCTTCAACTTTCCTTCCACCTTCCCCTCTCTTCCCTCTCCAGCAGCACAAATAAAAATGGGCAATCCAAACTTAACCAAAAATGGATAAACCATTTTAACGTAGGATCAGCTACAAACTAAACCACAACACAGCGGCAGGCAGCCAGTAGTACCTCCGAATGGCCCACATGGCTTTGCTGGGCACAGAAAGGCCAACGCTCCGCTGCTCCTCGGGTGATGCTGAGTGGCAGGAGCTCCAGGTGCCCCGGTGAGCAAAGCGATGCTTCCCATTCTCCCGACCAGCCGGGGGGACCAGCAATGAGGCAGAGGGAGAAGCTGCAGATTGCTGCGCAGGTCTGTGGTGGATCCCCCCATTTCTCCTGGTAATGCATGCAGAGAAAAGGGGAAAAAAGTGGGGAAAAGGGAAATAAAAGGATTTAAGGATTTTTATTTTTCAGATGTACTAATCAAAAGGTTGAGCATTATGAAAACAGCACAACATGGCATCTAACTACAAGTGACATTTTATTTAATCCAAAGTACAAAGTCTTTGCATGCTGGGAGGACAGGATTTATTAGTTCCTAACTAGGCCTATCAGAAGAGACCTGACAGCAACAGAAGATGAGCACTCCCATATCAAGCTGTTCTCTGGTCTGCTGGTAAAATGGGAAGCACTGTGAGGAAGAATATGGTGCTATTCCTAATTTTTTGCTGCAGAAAATAATTGGGTGTTCTGCCTCTTTTAAACAGAAAACAAATCTGTCCAGGTTGGGGGAAGGAGCAGAAGAAGTGAGTTTTAGCAGCCTGTGGAAGGATGCTGGTTTTCTGCCCCCAAAATAGTCCTCAGATCCTGAGCACCACAGACAGAAAACCAGAGCAAATATGAGAATGCAGCACATCTGGACTACAAAGCTTCATTTCTGCATGCTAAATAACTGCCATACCTGGGCAACTGAATGCCACTGAAGCAAAGAAATAACCTGGATAGGCCACTGGAATGTGAACTTATAGGAAGGAGACGAGGGAAGGGAGGAGGAGGAAGGCACAGATTTTCCCTCACTTAATTGACATTTGTGTTACCTTTAGCCAGGCAGCTCCTGGAGCGTGCCTGGCAGACTGTAAATGCAAATGTCAACAAGGATGCCGGTTGTCAGTCCCCAGAAAACTGCTCGCTGGCCCCTTGCCCACCGGTTACACTGTTATGAATTACTTATCTGGTCAAAATAGAAGTCCTCTGCCAAAACACTGTACCTGCTCTCTCATTGCTATTGCTGCTAGAGGGGCTGAGGGAGGGCGGGGGGGGCTGAAAGTGGTCCATTCCCCATTAGGACCTAGAGGAAGGGCTGAAATGGGTGGGAAGACAGGATTCTCCTGAAAGAGGAGAATCCCTCTTCTCCTTCCTGCATTTGCTGCTCTCACATTGTGACAGCTCTGGTACTCCCCAAACCCTTCTGGGAGCTGATTTAATTACTACTGCAGAAACACAAATTCAGTGTCCTTTTTTATAGCCTAGATACACTAGCTCACACAGGGGTGTGACAGGCTCCAGAGCCTGTGGGGTAGCACTGGTGAGACCTTAAGAGACAATGGTAGGAGCAAGACCTCCCATTCTCAGTGACAGTAAGCTTTTATGTTTGCTCATCAACAGCTCTGCACCAGGTATGGTTTTGGAGAGAAATGGATAAAAACCATATTCGATCAAACAAAGACTTTTAATGGAGATACAGAATAGCGCAGTTATTTGTGGCACCAAGTGGGTGAGGGATACAAACTTCAAAGTATTTGATTTTTCTCCACTGACTTCTGAGAGCTGCTAATTATTCCACTCATTCCAGAACTGTCTGAATATTTTCCCTCTTTTTCCACTCTGTAAGGACAGAAAGGATCAAACCTGATTTTGCTACTAAACATCATATGATATTCTAAAACTATGACATTATGGCTAAATAATCAAGCAGACATTGTAACTGGAAGGAGTTGAGACAAAGAAATTGGAAGATGTTGATGCTTCAGTCAGAACTCCCACACTAAAAAACAGATGCTAGTCTTGCCAGATTGAATTGAGCATTTTAAAGATCAGTTCTTCAACATCTGCTCTATCTACCCAGCAAAAGTTACCAGGCAGCAATAGAGTAAAAACCTCCCCCCCTCAAGATCTGTCAAATGTGTGCCATCAAATTCAGGGGGGCAAGTCCACCTCCCACAGTGCTCTCTATAATCATATATATTTTGCACACACAGGTAGCAACATCTGAAAAGCACAGCAAGTTACTTACAGTTTGAGTCCATTGCAGGAGAGGGAAAAGAAGTCATAAACCAAGCACACACCAAACACAGTGACTCCAGTTTCTTTCACCAGCATTGCACATGTCCCAAGGAATAAACTGAGCAGCAGAAAGAATGGGGAGGCAGTGGGAGGGAAATGTTCCCCAACATAAAGCTGATCCACACTCCTGAAAAATATATTTGACATAAATATTTTAACTTTCCTGTTATTTTCATGTTTCCTACATTTACACAAATACTGACACACTTTTTCCTTAATTTCTTAAGACACTTGTAATCAATGACATGAACAATCTACACTGTTCACTTGTAAATGAGGAAGGGTTTAGGCACGGGACAGGGAAGGAAAACACAAATATTGAGAGGTGCACCAAGAATGTGAGCAGAGAAGGGAAAAAAAGACAAACTGGAAGAAACAAAGGAAGGCAGAGTAAGTGCAGAGACAGAAAGGGCAGAAAAACACCTGCTTTCCATCATCTAGAACACACATGCTTAATTCTCCTTATGTGACAAAATGCACTATGCAAGCAAAAATTCCTCCATCCCACCCACACCCCCTGAGCCAAAGATGTGTCCTAATCATTAATAGACTGGGCAGCAAGCCTGCAGGAGGGGGAAGAAGCATCAAAATCAACAGGCAGATTCCTACAGGGTCACTGCCAGTTTTATGGCTTTGTAACCTTTTGATGAAAACAGCACTGCAAACAGCCCAAGAGGGATATAAGCAGTTTTTCCATGTGGCCATGATGATAGTGCTACTGCTAAATAAAATAACAATGCAAAAGGGGCAGAAACACCATCCAAGTAAAACTATTTCTTTATCTATACTTGTTCAGTCACAGTTTTAGGACACAGACCAGCAAATAGTGACAAGTGTTCGTCTGAAAAGGGTAAGTAATGGTCTAAATGCAGTCCTTAACTCTTCAAGACCACGTATTTCAGAGTCACAGCATGTATTTCAAAGGCAGCAATTTGTCCTTTCTTCACTCTACACATGGACAATTTGCCTTAGTTGAATAAATTTCTTTACCATTTTTAGCTCTACAGAACCTCCTCTAGTGTATGCTTGGCTGCAACATCAATGGAAAAGGGGACCTTAAATACTGACTTTTCTTTTTCTGTTTATGATGTTCTCATAAGCATTACTTGGCACCATGGCTGAAAACAAGAGCCAGGGCACTTCCATGTAGTAGTGCCGAGAGAAGTACCTCTACTAGCAGTCAAAAACTGACAGGTTACCCCTTTGTCTCCTCTGACTACAGAAACTCGTATTATCACAACCAATAGCAAAGATCCATACCTATTATAGGAGAGAAAAGCCAACAGAAAGAGTAGACAGGCTAGGACATCGGCTCTGCCTACTATACCTGTTACCTGAAAGGAAAAGACACACACAGGTATAAAGGCACATCTATAAAAAGCCATGTGCATTCAGTGAGCATTTCAATGATCCATGCTAACTGCAGCTATTTTAAGCTTTCTATCTTTCAGTGTTATCCTCCCTCAACATAGTGAAATCTTACTTGGTTAGCCTAGGATATGCTCAGTTTTTTCTACTGCATTTCTCACTTGGCAAAACAGATGAGTAAACCAACAGTTCAGTCATTCTTTAATTTCTTATTAAAATATTAATAAAGTTGCATAGAGAAATGCCAATTTTAGGGATATGTTTTAATTTTGTATAATAAGGTTCAAATGAGAAACACATCCAACTCCCAGAACTGAGATTTGTTAAAGGAAAACACTCATGAAAGAGCAACTCTTTGGAGAAGACTTATTACATAGAAGTGACTTAATAATTCATATCTGAATGAATTTTATTACCAAAAAGCTATACAGTGATACGTAATTTATTCTCTTTCTGAATAATCTGAGTTTATGGGAGTTTTTTCTACACATTAATTAACCAAATCTTTTTATAAGAAAGGGAATGCCAAAGAAGAATGCATAAACACTTTTTTGACAAACTATTTCAATATCCCGCTTCACAAAGATCTAAAAATTGCCCATAAAGCAAATAAAAGCCCCTTTGAAGTCTTGCCTCTTTTGAGATTACATAATTAAGCCATATTCAGTACTCTGGCTTTTTTCTTTTTTTAATCTTTTTAAGTTTTGACCCAGACAAAAATAAATTCAAAGAGTGCCTCTTCTAAAACCTCCCTCATAATATAAAGCTGTGTTATCAAAAGGAGCCTAGCTGATTAGTTCACACGAGACCAGCACAGGGAGTAACTGTAAAGCTCATGGCTTTTTGTTATTAAGGTAATCTCTCCTCAGAAGTTCTCAGCCACAGCAGCCATTTCCCTCTCTTATTTACAAAGGCTCGTAATGAAAGCACGTGTACCTCACTCAATCAATGGTACCTCAGCTAATGAGTGCGTTTCTTTTAAGTATAGGTAGCTGGACATAGTGTTTCCTTCTCAAAGACTCATTTTATCTACAGAAGTACCTCCCAGCACTAGCAGACTGCAGTTTTAGCATGACTATGTCATTAACTGTTTCCTTATAATGAAATGGAAAACGTCCAATATGAGCTGTTGCTCTGTAAACTTACCATGGCATTTATTAAGCTAACAAGTCATACTGAAGATGATACTCCTAGCCTTCAATTGAAATCAATGCAAATTAATCCATGGGTCACATCTCAATCTGAGCCAGCTCCTCCCGTATACACAGTAATACTCCCTTCGCTTTCTCTCCCTTAAATTGATGACTATAGGAGATGACTGAAGGCATGCAACAATGTCCCAGCAGGAGAGCACAGCCTCACTGAGGTCTTTGGTTTCAGAAGACTCAACATTTTCATCATCTGAATGACTGTCCATTTATTCCCAGCGTCGCTGATTAGGAACATCAATAAGGATTTAGTGCCAGAGCAGAGAGATGGCAAGTATGAATATGCTTTTTTCTTAATGACTCCTGCAAATTATTTTAAACATAGTATATTCTCACCTTTCCTCCTCCACAGAAGAAAATCACAAGTGCCATGCTCTGTATGACTCAGAGCTTGCTTTAAAAACAAACAAAAAGTAATTTAAAGTATACATTTATCTTTAGCTTCTGTGTCACCCATTTTTTGCATGTCACATACTTACAGCCTCAGTGTGAATGGGATGCACAGCAAAGAACAGCGCTGTGACAAAAGCAAGTCGACAGTCCTTGAACACAGCTTTGTCACAAGTGTACATCAGCACAAGAGTCACTAGACAGTGTAAAATTACATTCACTGCGTGGAAATAGAAGGGGTTCATACCAGCCAGCAATATGTTTAACCTGAAAGGAAACAAAATGGAACCATTACTAGGCCAGAGAGTTCTTGTAATAGCAGGACATCTTTCAAATACTGTAAATCATGCTTTCTTTGCCTAATCTGTGGTCTTTTAAATGCTATTAAACTAATTAGTGCAAATAGCTCTAAACTTCTGGTTTATCTGATTAAAGAGAAACCACTTCCCCAGTTCTTTAAATACATGGTTCAGTTGGCAACCTTCTTGGCACCAAGATGGGAAAGGCTTGTGCCCTCCCACTACAGTTTACTGCAGTAAGGCAACGTCTGTGCTTCCCTAGCAGCAAATAACACCGGCCAACATCAGAAATACAGCACTTGTCCTATTTCCCAGTTGGCACCTTCTGTGGTTGTCACAGCCACGTGACAGCTTTACAATATGGGTAGTTATTTTCTACAACAGAATAGATGCTTTTCCTTGGGAACAGTTAAGACAAGGACTTGGTAAGGCTCTGGAGCATCGGCTTGACATTCCAGGTGCATTTATTCCCATTTAATTTTCAAAATATTTTCCTATACTGAAGGTTAAGAATTTATTTAAATGCTTTACTGACTTCAAGACTACACTACCAAGCTAGTCTAATAGCTAGCATCACTTTGATAAGGACGATGATGGTAAAGATAAGCTAGCAAACATCACCCTCTATTCAGAGAGACAATTGGGGTTCATCATTTGTGTTGATTGTGGGAAAAAAAGGAAAACATAACAAGCTGTTGTGACATTTGTTTGACAGCGTGTATTAACACATTCTTTTTTGGTCACTGTTTTTTACAGCCAGCTTGCTTAACAGCTGCTGACAGGCTTTGCCTTACATGCAGTTGAAGATAATTCTCTTTACAATAAACCGCATCTGTACATTTGGACAAATACATATATACACACATTCACATGGTGCCTCTATCTATGGAAGACTCCATTTATGAACAAGGAATCTGCAAGCACTAATGTAAGCAGACATTAAAAAATAGAACAAGACAGCCAATGAAAAGAAGAGTCAGTCTAAATATTTTGCATGTTGCTGTAAACATACCAAAGGGTCAGGAATCCTTCCTGTTGTTACTAACAGACTCCAGGTCTCCCGTGACATACATGATGCATCAGCAAAGCCACTGAGCTGTTGCTACTATGCAAACACCTTAGGGTTTTTTGTAAGACAGAGGAGGTGTGGTATGTCTGTAAAGACCAGACAACATATGCTTTTTATAAATACTCTCTACATTCCTTACTCATAAACAACAGAGTGTTATCTGTCCTGGGCTGCATTTTCCAGGCCAACCCAACTTTACCAGAACAAGAGTCTTAACTCGTGCGTTCCTACTTTGCTCCCACTCCCAGTATTCATGGAGGCAACAGCTGAATTCCAGAGAGTTTGGCAAAAGTGAGATTTTAGCATGACATGACCTTTCCCTTTGAAGTATGGGTTGATGCAGCTACATTTTGACAAGACATCAGTCTGTGTGATTCAAGAATACATGAAGAGTTGGGGCTTTTTCTATTTTTTCCCCTATTTCTCCTGCAAGCCACATCAGGGCAGCAGCATACATTACTTTCCCTCATTTCTACCAGCACAGGATGACAAACCACAGCAAATGGCAGTAACAGACATCCAGCCAGAGTTTCAGCTGTAAATATGCTGCAGCAGTGGGAACCCCCAGGCCTTAGTCTTGTTTTCAGCACACTGTGGGAACAAGGGGCAGCATAGGGCCACCCTGCCCAAAGAAGACAAAGTTCCCACTCAGAGGCGCTGCAGATGTATGCAATGGCAGGGACCACCTGCAGGACCCAATCTTTATAAAAATGAACAATTTCTGGCTGTAAATCAGCTGTTAAAGTGCAGTCATCACTCAAACACCAAAGCGTGCTCTGGCAACCTCATTTCTGGAGAAAGCAGATGTGGGCAGGTGAGGACAGTGAGGACAAGTGCTCAGGCTATCACATGATAGGAACCCATGCATCAAAACGTGAGAGATTCTCATTTAGCAAAACACTGGCACAGGTTGCCCAGAGAGGTGTTGGATACACCACCGCTGGAGACATTCAAGGCCAGGCTGGATGTGGCTCTGAGCAACCTGATCTAGTTGAAGATGTCCCTGCTCATTGCAGAAGGGTTTGACTACATAAGCTTTGAAGGTCCCTTCCAGCCCAAACTATTCTATGATACTATTTATTTGGCCAAGTTGTAAGGAGCAATCACTAAATGCACAATATCTGACAGTACTCAGGAAAAATCTATCATTAGTCTCCATGGATCATGTCTAACCACTTCCCATCCTGCAAAAGAGGTCTACTGGCAAGAGAGGCAGAATCTCATGGGAGAGATCTGAGAGGGAGATCTTCCTGCCCCCGGGGTAGGTGTCCCTATCCCAGAGTCAGGGCATGTTCTTCATGCCCCTTCTTTGGGCAAACATCAAGTCAACAAGGCTTATAATCTGCGAGTCACCTGAAGTAAAGTATTGAAAACAGCTAAGTAAAAGCAGCCTCACAGCTATTCCCCTGTGTATTCTTAAAACAATAAAGAAGGGGGAAAAAAGCAGAACAAAACACAAACATAACAACATCACGGTATTCAGCCTTCCATTAAACAGCAAAATCTGACTGCAAGCATACCTCAGTGTATGTTTTAAACACCATCTTCGGTGGTCCACGAATACTAAACGTGAATGTGCGCAGGTGCTATATTGACACCAGTGTTTTTTGCTGCTAAATCTCTTTGTCATAAGAAATTAGGCCACACAGCAATGAAGGAAACATTCTTTTGTCCTGAAACAATCCCAGCAGAATGATTTTGAAACATGAGCAGTGCTTGAATTCATTGCACATCAAATGGGTGAGCAAAACTGGGGCTCCAAACAGCTCTAATCCAAGTCACAAGCTCCTCAGCACACTCACATACCCATGGGGAAGAAAAAAGCAGCCTAATGTGGGAAGGCAAATTTGCTCCATTGTGGAGCAACTATGAAGGAACTTGTGGGCAAGGGAGCAGGAGGAGATAAGTAAATCAAAAATGACTTCTCCCTTCTTAAACTTTAATACCCTTATGGAGATTCAGACTTGTCTTTGTTTACTGCCAGCACCATTATCATGGAGTCATGTAGTAATTATACACCGTATACAGCTCAGCAAACAAAGAAAGTATAACGAATCTCAAAATCAAGTAAGAAGTGGTGTTTATCCAACATAATGTTGATGAACAGAAGCTCTGGCAGAAAACAACTGTACACCATTGGAGGGAAGGAGTTGTCTGTATATTTCCATATCTAAACAGACCCATAACTGGGGAAAATATTTCATCTTTTAAGTTGCAAGCCCCAAAGACACCAAACACTACCATCATTTCTAATTTGCAGGATGGTGTGGGATGGAAGACCTTAGCTGCTTCTCCATGAAGATCGTAACATCTGTCTGAGCTAAAGCACAACTTGCAAGATACATGGTATGGCTTTGGTAGATCACACAGCTAGGAGAGCACATGGTTTGGGCTGGCCAGGTTTTTTGGACTGGTTGCTCATCAAACCAGAGAGGTGTTTGCAGATAGTATAGATTTGGGGCTGAAAAGAGTGACCATGGTCCTAGGAATAGAGACACCTGAAACATCACCATCTCAGACAAGGAGGTATTTCCTAAGGAGAGCCACCTGCAAAACACTTGGAGAGGAAGAGTTTCACATTGCTTCAACACCTCTGCTGGAAGATTTCCTGGGGCAAAAGAGTGGGCTAAGCCTCCTGAGAGGTGGTGAATGGCAGTTCAAATGCAAAGGCCCTCAAAAGGCCATGTGGAAAAGGAGAGAAAAGCACACATATGCAGAAGAGCAGTCTCTCAGTACCAGAAGACAGGTATCTTCTAATAGCACTGATCAGCATCACCCAAGCTACCACCAAAATAAAAGCTCATTACAGAAATCTCAGCGTTGATCAGGTGTCTCGTCAGGGCAGAGAACACTGCACTGAAACATGTGTTCAAGCAGATTCTTGTCCTAACACTGATCTTTGTGTCCAAGTGTTGCAGCATGTGCAGTTCAGCATGTAACACCCAATACAGAGCACTGCCAAAGCTACATGCCCAAGCAGGAGGTATACAAAAATAAGAGGCATATGCCTAACACAGAAATCCCTTGATTCGTTAGGCTAATGAATGTTTTCCAGGAACACTGTTGTAGTTTTCCTTGCCACCTACAACAGCTTTTCCATTCCTCCACCATCCACTCTAGGAAAAGGAATTACATAGCTCTGCTCTCAGACTTCTACAGACACCAGCTGTTGAAGGTCCACAGAATAGAGCTTGTAAGAGCTCTCCAGAAGAAACCAAATCACTCTTGCTCTTAAAAGTATACGCAACACCTACCAGTGTTTCCTAGTTAACCACTTACCCACCCTCCCTCCCCCCAGCACTGCCACTGTGGTTGAGGAGTGACATGTGTAGAGCCCAGATCATGCACCCTGCTACCCTCAAGCCACAGGAACTTACTTGTCCTCTATATAAGTCATCAGGCAGGGACACACCTTCCTGGGTAAGCAATTCTCTGTAAAGAGGGCCAGGAAATCGAGTGGGATTCGGTGACTTCATCCTCACATAACCAGAACTACATGGGTCTGTGCTGCAAGATTACAGCTCACGGACAAATCCATGCATATCTAGTTACCATATATAATCACCAGCACCTCTGGGCTCTAATATAGTGCTTTTTAACCACTGGCACACACAAAGACTCATTCAAGCTTTTTTAAGGCCTCTTATGATTTAATTATATTGTAAACCATAATTGGAGAGTTTCTCTTTTTATAGACTTTGTTATTATCCCTGGGCAGCTCTTGTTTAGTTTAATCTGTTTTATTATTTTCAAAAGACTAACAAAACCCACACCATGTTATGAAATAGAAATGCACAGGATAATAATGGTAATTTGTTATAGCGAGTAACGCTTAATGGAAAGTCTCAGAGCATCCCACACCTCATAAAACCCCCACAGTTTTTATAGAGGTAGGCTCACATGCAGATTTATATAAATTAATCTAACATACAAGGATGGATTAAGTTTCCTGCAATCTTCCCTTCCTTTTGGAATTGCATGACATATATGGCAAACTTTATGCAAATTAATGCCCGACTTCAGTGTATGGTGGAATCTCCTTATAAACTCAGCAGATGCATCTACTTTGTGTAAGGAAAATGAGCATCTGCACTCCAGAAATGGCACAGCTGCATCAGTGGTAATAATGGTTAAAACTATGTGAAACCAGCTCAAAGATTAATGAAAAACCTGTAGCAGTAAAAAGAAAATAAGCCCCCTTTGCAGCATTGCTCACGCAATGGCCAGCACAAGCACAGTGGAGTTTCCATCACAGTGCAACAGCACTTTGTGCTGATTTGTGCTGATAATATTTTCATATTTCAGTACAATGCCTCAGAATTAAATGGACAATAAGGCTTAAATAGTTTGTTACTTGATTTGCTATAACGGGGATGGGTGAGAAGCCAGAGGCCATATCAATTCCCAAGCTATAGCAATTCCCTTAGAGCACAACAGTCATCATTTACAAGAGCACTAGTTAAGCACTGGCATTCAAAGCAGGTTATTGCTTTCCAGTAGGGCAAGGAAAAGAAAACAGAAATCACAATTAGACTGGGAAGTAGCAGCATCTTGGAAGCAGCAAACATGCCAGGGAGGAAATCCCTAGTGGAATACTAGGGAGTGTGGCTTGATGATCATTGCTGTGCTAAGAATTCTGAAGGCATCATTCACATGGCTTTAGGTGTGTCTCCACAAACAGCCTTGAAGAATTAAAATCCAGCTGGATGATGGCAATTAACAAATTGATAAAGCAGGTGTCATTTTACCCAGACATTGAACAAAAGAGAGTTTGTCTTCAAAATTATCCTTGAGTATCATCTTAGCAAGAGCAATGTACTGAAGAAAGCAAACACCTAGTGAAACACTTCAGCAGCCATCAAGCAGTCCTCTTCCAAGAGCAGAGAGAAAGAAAGGGATGTGATGTGATGAAGAGCCAAGCTGCAGTCACTCATCAAGGAGAGAAAACAAAGCAGAAACCTAGTCTTAAGTTATTCTGCATAATGAAGACAATATTTTCAAACTGGGTACAAGGGTTTCCCACCAAAATTGGAAATAACTGGCAACCTTTCAGCTCGAGCTGCAGACCGTGAAGGAAGTGCCACTTTGGTTTATACAGAAGCAAAGAAGAAAAAAAGCCACAATATAGAGAGTGAAAAGAGAACAGCACTTGCTTTTATTTTCTTTAAATCTGAAAGACGATAAATGAGAAAGCCCAGGAAAGCAGTCAGAAAGAGAGCAAGCAAATGCAGAAAAATGCCTTTAGCTAACCAGCAGCAGTCGGAGTACTTTATTTTCATGGATTCTAAAGAGTATTGACAGGGATGCTCCTGTGGGAAAGAAGGTTGGTCAAAAGCTCTTTTTAGGTAAAAGATGACAAAAGAAAATTAAGGGTGACATTAGTATAGGAAGAGTAGGATGCTGAATGAGAGAAAATCCCCAGGAACTGGTAGGTGTTAAATAGAGACAAAACACCACTGAGGCAAGCAGCAAACACAGGCGTGACTGGATTCATTCACCTCAGCCAGATCTTTTAGCAGAATCTGCCCAGACATTTTAGTGAACTCTTCTCATAGTAAAAGGCTTTTAATTCAAGAGACAGACAAATTTTATTGAATATTATGGACTGTGAAAGTGTTGTGACTAGGAAGAAGTCCTACATGTTTTGCACAGACCTCTGCTCCTGGCGATCCTCATGTCTGTGCTTGGCTGCAAGGAGGTCTGTGCCCTCCCTCCCTAGGCAGGGAGCTTCCCCCAACCCTCCCCAGGAATCCTTTCCTCCTTCCAGGGAGTGCAAGCAACCCTACTGCCCTCCCTGGAGAAACACAGCCCAAATTTACAACCAAAGGCATCAGTAGACTTAAAGACTACATTCAAGGGTAAAGGAATTCAGTGCACCTGGAACTGGGAAAAACCAAGCTTTGAGGCACATGTACCCCCTCTCAGATGGGAAACGGCAGAAAGACACTCTGCTCTGGGTCAGAAGAAAAGCTTATATGCCTAGAAATGTGCCTGTATATTCCAACTATAACAAAACTAGTCTAATAAAAGCAACTGCCTCTCTTCATGAACTCCCCTTTGCCCAAGATGGCTACACCAGTACTGTATCCGTTTCATGGCAGGTATCACAGTACCAGTATGGAAAGTGATTGCTATAGCTAGAAATATTAGACTAAGATGTACAGGAGAAATATTGACACAATCTTAAATGTTGTGATATTGCCCTATTATAGATGGAGTGAAGAAAATACTTGTGCACTGTGTATGTAACCTGACCTGACACATTATAGCTCCACTATATTACCCTGTGATGTCAAACTGTAATACAACATTAAATCAAGAACAAATAAAATCTAAGGTCTTCTTTTCTTCCCTGGCTTGTTTTGGTTTTCTTAAGCTTCCTGTCCTTGCAACTCATGCCATTGATATGGCTGAAAAAAAAGAAGGATCAGCTGTAAGCAGCTACATCAGAAGGTTGGCAGTGAATTACTGAATTAATTCTTTCTTTGGCTGTGTATTTACACCTAACCCAAGCTCACAGTCATTGAAGGCTTTGATGTGAAGCCCCTTGTAGTCTTATGTTAGGCATTTGCTGCCCACATAGAATACTGAACTGCTGCTGAAGGGTCCCATTTACTTCCTAGGCAGGTATGTAGCCAAGCCATCACTGGCTAACAGCCTCAGTGGGCAGGCCTGGAAGGTCAACCACTCTGCAGTCAGCAGCTGAGCACAGCCTGGGCTTTTTGATTGACCTTTTTCCCATTTTTTCCAGCCACAGTACTAGCAGCATGGCTCTGTGCACTCACAGACTCTGTGTCTATGCCTTCTCCAGTGGAGAGTAGCATTCTCCTTTACAGCTGGTCTCCCCCAGCTACTCTCCTCCTGGGCCACCAGAACCATGCAGCAGCATCTGGGATGGACACTCTTATACCCTTCCCACCGAGACAAGCACATCCCTGGTGAACAGTCACTTCCACCTCTTTGAAGGAAGACCACTTACCTGCTGTGCTTCCCTCCTTCCTTCATGAGGATGTGCTTCATCCTCATGAATCTCTCATGGCTACATGACCTAGACCTGTCACCATCTTTTGTCCCTGGTGAGCTGTCACTTGAGGCACCTCCCTTATCAGCATTCCCCATGGCAGTGCCCTCCATCCCCTGCCAAAGAGGCTGAGCAGGCAGAACCTTCCCTTCTCAACCACCTGCAAAACCAGGAGACTGATCTTTGAGAGTCTTCAAATCTTGGCACTAGGGTTCTTCAAAAGGCTTCGTTCTCACCATTTTCTACCACTGCACACCTTCATGCTAAGTCTGCTGCGTTGGTGACTATACCGAACTTCCATCACCTGTTTGTTTCTGGACTGAAAATCTATCTAAATGGGGATTTGGCAGACAAGAAGAGGGAGGGAGACAGCAGTGAGGATTGCACCTTCTGCTTCAACAGTTGAGAAACAGTTTTGTGAAACCACTGGAACCAAGGAATAACTTAAGTGCTACTGAGGGAATAAATGATTCACTGAACTTCTGTTACTGGAGACAAGGTGTAAGACTGAAAGCACCCAGTTTAAATATAAAATCCTGGGTGAATTACAGAACTGGCAGTTCTTTTTCTTTCTTTCTTTTTTTCCACTCTTCTTCTTAATATTTTACAGGGAAGACACCAAGAAATAGTGTATATCCTGAGTCCAAAAAGCCACCTTCTTTAGAAAGAAGCATACTGAATCACTTCTTGGAGAAGAAAATAGGTGCAGGTAAACATTCCCCAATTGACAGCAACTGGAGAAGAGAGTTAAAGTAAGTTTTTCATAAGGACCAAGCAAAATTACTGCCTACCATCTCGGCTCCTGTTCAGATGAGGAGTTGTGCTAGACCTGTCACCTAACAACTACCAACTTAAAATAGGAATATCTCTGAATTAACTAGGTTTAACACCCCCTTACTCTACTAAATCAAGAAAAAAGTTGAGAAGTTCAAAGACACAAAGCAAACAACATTATTTAATTCAACAGACCATGTGCGGGCTTTTTTTCTCCCCCTTCTGATGTTAACCCACACAAAACAATGCAGCCATTCTGAGAATATCTTAAGTTTGCTCAGTTGACAATGGATGTCAATTCATACTTGACAGACCCGGTGTGAATAATGTCAAATACTTGAGCTCTTTTCACTGTTTGGCTCCAGAGCATTAGTTATTGGAAGGAGGGCTGTCACTTCAGATTCCCAATTTGTCAGGGACACTGCACTACTAGTACAGAATTCCAGTAACGTCTGCTTAAGATTTGTCTGAAAAACAGGTGATAAATTTCTTTAATCGAGATCATTTCAGGAATACATAGGTTATATGTAGGATACGTTCAGCCTTATGAGAAATCCACTGGGCATCACGAGTCCTTCCTCTTACTTTCACAGTCACGAAGGACAGAAAAGACAGCAAGACAAAGTTTCCATAGACGGATGGATCTGTAGATGAAAATCTCAGCCCACCCTTCACATCTGTTCTGTACATACAGTTTGGAGATCTCCCAGATTTTTAATCTTAGTACAGCAAGACCCAAAACAAGCCTTTCCAGATGAAAGTTTCATGCAAGAGATGCAGAACCAGTGGGCAGGTATGGAGAATCATGCTACTATTAAAATGCCTTGGATTTGATCAAATTAGCACAAAAAAGAAACCCAAAAAACCAAACAAGTAAAGAATAAAAAATAAAGAGACCAGAATACACCACCCACTTCCCTTCCTCAGCAAGATCCTGTTTTCTCAAGTATCCTAAGTGGATATTTGATAATTAAGCCTCTGTTAAATCCTAACAGAAGTATTAACAAATAAAATTCATTTCCATTCTGTTGAAAGTCCATTTCTGCAGAGCACTTTACAAGCATCAAGGCAAATCCTTCTTCCTTCTGCAAGAGGACAGCCTGCAACCAGCAACCTCCTGCTGGGTAAGGCAGGGGTGGATGGCTCTGGCAGGCAGAGCATAGCTCAACCACAGGCTCAGTGCTGCATGGCAAAAGCTCCCCGCAGTCTCTTTGTAAGCACTGGGTTTGGGGGATCCACTCCACACAGGTCTCAATATCTTCCTCTGACACCCTACTGATAGAAATGAAATGGGAAGAATGTGGAAACAGGAGGGCTGGAAGGATGCTTGGGATGTGGTGGAAATAATGTTCTGCAGCCAGGAAAGATAAGCTATTCCTTCTCTATTCCAAATGCAATGCCAAGCCATGAACAAGTGATTCTGCCTTTGGCCCTATGTCTTATTTTATGGTTATTATAAGCACTTAAGGCTGAAAACTTGCTCTCAAAATTAGTCTCACTGATTTCCAAAAAGGACTAGATGGAGGCAGCACTTTACACACACACATCCCTTTGAATAGCAAAGGCAAAGCCAGTTCAGAGTCAAGACATGTAAATGGGAACTAAAGCATTTAGTTTCTGTTCCATTATTAAAGTCCAAGATTCTTTTGCTAATTATCATAATGTAATCTCAATCCTGCAACCCAACCTAGGAGGCCAAGCCCAGCACCAATGCTGCACATAGCATGGTCAGTGGTGATATGTGCAGGTTCATCCACCTCTGGAATTATATCCCCTGCCCCTCAGAGCATTGCTGGATTAGTCGGACAGCTCCCCCAGCTGCAACAGTTTGGCTGGACACCCGATGGAGGAGGCACTCTTAAGTCCACAAAGCCAGCTCTGCCCGTGGCTGCCTACATCACCTTTGCTCTCCACAGAAACCAGCCCAGAGCTCCTTTGAGAAGCAGGTACAAAACATGCCCGAAACAATCGAGTTTACAAGGGTCTGCGCAGTTCAGTCTTGCTTTACTGTGGATATGCCACCCTGTGCCCACCCAGCCCTGCTTCCCTGATAGCCGATACTGATGGCTCTTGGCTCCGAGCCCATCCTTACAACTGAAGGGTGGCAAGCGCTCCGTGGGAGTGCTGAAGGGATGCTGCATTCCCCAGAACTGCTCTTGCCTCACAGAAACAAGCAATTTTCACATAGTTCATTAAATGCTATTTATGAATCAGGTATTTTAATGAACAGTTACCCAATTAGCAGAGCAACCAGGTTCTGGTAACACCTTCTCCTGGCATACTTACTATATGGTCTATATAGTTAGTTCGTTATGCCTGCCATAGATTTGTAACGAGCACCTACCCATCACCTACAAACAAGACCCAGTGCTAAATGCTGCCCAGCTACACTAGTTCTCCAGCAGAGCTCCCTGCAAACACCCGTATTGTTTTTAAATCCTAAAACACGGTAAATACTCACTATAATTTGCTTGATCAGAATAAATAAGAAAAGAACAAGCTAAAGGAAAGTATGGCAAACTGTAGGAACTATAACTAAGCTGGTCTGCTACAAATTATCCTCCTCAGGGAAAGAGAGCTGCCTCGGTTTTCCTTCTAGGACAAGCAACGGTAACTGTCAGTTACTTTGCCGCTACTCAACTTCTCTTTATCCCTCCTCATCAGCTCTGCCTGGTACACAGGGAACGTCTGAGGCAGACGAGGTTGGCGGGGAGCTCCGGGGCTGCCAGGAGAGGCTTGCTGCTGCCAGCCCCGGCGCGGTACATGGAGCAGATCCCTTCCTTTTGCGTTAAAAAGAAAGGTACAGATGACTGTGGGTCTGCTTCCAAACAGCACCGGGGAAGTTTCTGGCATGATCTTTCAATTGCAGAGAAAAAAGTACCGGAGATACAGCAGAGGGGGAACTCACGGGGGATTCAGTCTGAACACCCTTCCCAGGGAAAAAAAGAGCTTTCCAAAATTTCCCTTTTACCCCCGGCAGCCTGGGGAACAGTCACCACCTGTTCCCAAACTGAGAGGGAAATGGGGAACTTGCCGCGACAGCGCCAGGCTCTGCCGGAGCGGCTCCTCATCGTTCCCTTTCTCCAGTTAACTTCAACCGGGCCGCACTTGGCCCCTTTCCCCCCCGAGGCATCCCCCGTCCCGTACAGCTCTGGGCAGAAATGCTGAATCACGAAGCCGAGGACGCGGGACCAGAGGTGACGGTGCTGGGAAAGGGATGGGGGGGTTGTTCCGCTTTACCCCCACCCGGTACTGGCCGCCTTCCTCCGCCCGCTGCCCGGCTCGCCCCGGGAGAGGGGCCGGGAGACCGGGGCATGAGCCGAGCCGCTGCGGCGCCGGCGGCGGGCACTTACCTGAAGGTGAGGACGCAGAGGGGCCGGTAGGACTTGTGGCTGGTGTTCTCGGCCATCCGCTTGCCCCAGAAGTCGTTGGCGAAGGCGGCAGCCACGGGGGTAGCCGCCCGCACGTCGGGGTTGTTCACGATGGCCCAGACATCGTCGTGCACGAACTCGCCCCGCAGGGAGTTACCGTAGCAGAGGGCGCAAAGCCCCGCCAGCACCGCCGCCGCCGCCGCCCCGCAGCGCCGCCCGCCCGCCGACGGGGACGAGTATCGGGGCGGCGCGGCTCGGTCCCGGCTGCGGGATCCCAGCGTCGAGCCCGTCACCATGGCGCGGGGCGCCGCGCTGGCTGCCCCTGCCCCGGCTCCGCTGCCGCCGCGGCGCGGGGAAGCAGCGGGACCCGCATGGTGCGGAGCGGGCAGCGGGACCGCCGCCGGCCACTCTCTCTCTGCCGAGGCGCAGCCTGCCCGGCTGCACATAAACAGCGGCCGCCTCCCCGCGCCATCCCTCCTCCTCCTCCTCTTCCTCCTCCTCCCCCTCACCCCCCCCGCAGTTTCTAANCACATAAACAGCGGCCGCCTCCCCGCGCCATCCCTCCTCCTCCTCCTCTTCCTCCTCCTCCCCCCCCCCCCCCCCCCCCCCCCCCCCTCCCGCACGCATGCTCCTTGCCTTGCTGTCACCCCGCTGCCGCTGCCACCTCATCCCGTTGGCGGGGTGGGCTCTGCCCAGGGTGTCCCCGCACACCGGGGAGGGAGACACGCACGGCACGGCAGCACCCACGCGAGGCCGTGCTCCCCGCGGGCGGCATGGGCTGCGGGGCTGTGAGCGGAGCCCCGGTGCAGCGGGTCGCCCCTGACACTCGCGGGAGGAAGGTGCAAGGCTGCCCTGGTGCCGCTGCCTCCTCCATGCCCCCGCGGGCGTCCCCCTCCACAGACAATCGCACAAGGAGTAGCTTCCCCGTGGGCCATGCTTACCTGGGCAGTGGGAACGTCCCAGCCGGCTGCACGGCATCTAAACTGCTCCTTAGCAGGCACATTGCTCCACAGCATCCACACTGCTTTCCCCACATCATCCACGCTACCCCAACAGCATCCAGGCTGCAGCATGCCAAACAGCCCCTCACTGCGTCCTGCTGGGTGGAAGTCTTTTGGTGCTATGGACTTGTTTTCTCTGCTTTAGTCTACCAACTGTCCCTCTTCCAAAATCACCTTGACAGCTGCCTTCTCCAAAGGATTATTCTGATGTTTGCAGTGTGTCCATCCCCTCCCATACATGGCCTTTCTTACGTTAGTGATAACTCCCAGTAAGTTTCGCTTAAGGCAAGGCAAAGCTATGTTCAGATTGTCTATTTAGCCACGTATAAAAGTTATGTGACCATGGCTTTTTCAGAAAATAGAAAAACAAGGGCTCTATTAGTGTTTTCTTGCCACTTAAATAAAACTTCCGGCTTATGACCAAAGCAATAACACTGCTTGGCAAAGAAGCTTAGATTCGATTAGATGAATGAACATACTGGACATACTTTGAATTTGCTCTTGAACAAAGATACACTGAGCATGGTTCACCACCCTCCTATGCAATTCCAAGCTGCTGTCGCTGTGTGTGTGTGTGAGCGTGCCTGCCTGCGTGTGGGAAAAAGAGGGGAGCAGAAGCCGTGAAGAGTTCATGCAGACTGTCCAGGGTGAGCCCTCTCCAGGAATGCATTTCCCCAGCACATTTGGCACTTGGACTGATCTGGCATTTTCCAAAAGCAACAGAACTGGCTTTTCAGATGCACTTTGGTGATAGCTAAAAATAACTCTCAACTCTAGCTAGGACAGCATGTTTATATCCGGGACAGAAGGAAACTCCACCAGCAGCAGGGTCATCAACTCTAACTTTCCCTTAAGTGGCTGATGACATTTTGGCAGTCTGCTCTCTGTAAGCTTCCCCCAGCATGAGAGACTGTGGTGGTGTGTTGGTATGCATTGGGCATGTAAAGCTAGAGTCCAACATCTATGCATGTGCACAGAAAACCAGCCTGGTACACTGAAGCCCAGCAGACCTGGAAACAGTCATTATTGCAGACATGGGTGAAAGGTAGAATTGTGACTTTTAGTTGATATAAATTAAAATGGTGACAGTTAGTGGGAGGAGGGATGAGCACGAGGATGGACTCTAATGCTGATGAAAGCAAAACCAGTATGTGTAAGATTTAAAGGTTAAAATTGCCTTGCAGCAGACTACAGGTAGTGTGTGAAACCCTACATTGCTCCACTGAACAAAATGTGCAATCCCTGTAGTCCTAAAATAGGCAGCTGAAGATCTTCTCTGAGGCAGATGTACCACACACAGGTGAGCTAGGCAGCCGAAACAGGGGTTCAGCAGCACTGCTGAGGTGAGCAGAGTGAACCCAATGCAGCCAGCAGCCCAGGTACATGATGCCCATGCTACGGGCCCACCCGCTGTAGACCAGGGTCCTCACAGCCTTTCTCACTGCTGTCTTTCAGCCTTCCATCCATCTCCTTCATCACAGGTTGGGGGCAGCCTGCTGATAACCCATTTGTGCCATGGTCTGTGGCTGCCATAACCCCATGTTGGAGCAGGAGACAGGTCTCTCCATTCATTATCCAGGCCTGTGGCACACATTCCTGCTGTGGCACAAGTCCCACTGTTCATCCCTTTGAGCTTAACTAGCTCACCACATAAAGCTAACAAAAAATGCAGAGTTATAACATGGTTAATGATGAAGAGGTGATAAAAAATCATTTTCTCATTAAGGGATTTCCTGTCAAAATCTTATGACAGTAATGCACGCAGCCATATCATGTAGTACAACAGACATTTCTTTGAAAGAAATAATATTGCTTCCTATACAGATCTACAATTTCCTGTTTGCTTTCATAACCCACCCTGCTTGAATAGCACCAAAAAGCCTAGAAAGAAATGGCAGTGCTGACCCATTCAGGACTCCTTCTGCCCTCATTCTTGGGAGAACACAAATACTGGTCATTTGCTTTCATCTGGTACAGAAACCTAGAGTTTTCAGGGAAGAAAAACACTACTTATTTTTTTTTAATCTGTTTTCTTATGCATTTATTGAAATGTTATGCACAAAGTAGTTAACACTGATTTGTCAAGTTTCTCTTAGGAGAAGAAAATCTATTCTCACTTCTCCAGGATAGACCAGATCTTTCCTTTCTTCCCTCAAGCAAAAAGCTGAAAGAGACAAAGCAATGCTCCAGTCAGCCACAGAGGAATACCTCCCCCTCTTTACACCAAGATCTGCTAAAATACAAGCACATAGTCTTCTCCTTTTCACTCACAAAGGGAAACATTACCTCATCATGCAGCAGTCACCATCACAGACTAAATTCAAGATGTTGTTTATTACTAAAAGTCCTGACCACCTATGAAGAAACTAAGAGAAAAAAGTCATAATTCAGAGAGTGGAAGAACACATATTGAACACTGCTGCATATTGGGGCTTAAGTCTGTACATATATATACAGGCATAATCACAGAGGAAGAGGAAAGAGAGAGGAAAAAAATGAGAATTTAGTGATGGGATGGTTTGCTCCAAAGCTGCTTTGCCACTTCCTAAGGTACCTGGCCTAAGAAGTATTTCCTCCTCCTGCAAGCTTTGATTCCTTTTCTACCTAAAGTAGCCATGTCATCAGTTCTGAAATGTAAAATCAAATTGCTTCTCTGAAAGCCTACCTGAGTTCTAGAATCATGTGTACTTGAAGCAGTCCAGCTATTTGACTGCCTGCTTGTATTTGAATCACAAGTTTCATGCGAGCTACAAAAGAGATTAACTAATGCCTGTTCGAAATAGAGATCTTGAAACTAATTCTGTGTGACACTCAGAAAAAAACCTTGCTCTGCTAATTGAGCAGAGCTCATTACTTCTGAAGTAGGGAAGTTTAGCCTCAGCTTGGAGTAAAACATACGGCAGGATATAGAAGGCAGTAGACACCTCTGAACCGTTACACTTCAAAGGGCTGAGCACTGATTGATCTGTTATTATCTGAAGATGGCAACTGCTCAAAGGCAGAAAGAAACTGCAAAAGTTTTGAGTTTCAAGCTTAAACGTGGGGTTCTGAAGAGTTTAGGTTTGCACTGACTGATTAAAGTATAAGAATGCAGTAAATACAATTTAAAAGTTAAATTACCATATGGTCATAGCTAGAGGTAAGTTTTAAAAGTAGCACATGTAAATAGTTTCTTGCTGTCTGAACAAATAATTCTACAGTTAAACTAAGTCATTTGGTAACTGGTACAATTGATTTCTGCTTGTAGTCAGTTACTGACTGGTTCTTCAATTCATTCAAGTAGCCCCCAGGATGAAACTCTTGATCTGCCATGCATATAGTTTTCAGCTGATAAAGATTATGTTCGTATGGTTAAAAAGCAAAACAAATAATAACCAAAAAAGAGCCTGCCACCAGGTTCTGGTAGCTGTTAAAGGAAATTGCCATCTTAAATTAAGGAGTGTTGCAAAACTTGGAATCATGTTTGGCATCTTTAATCCAGTGTGCCATCTATACTGGAAGAGCTTTGGAGAGATGGAAAGCAATCCGTGTAGTCCATAGCCCCTCCAAGTGCAGCTGTCACTCTGTTCAGGCAAGTAGGAATTGAACTTTGGAACTATCAGAAGCAATGGTGCAATAAAAGACTGGACTGGGCTGGAAAAATCCTAATTATCATCCATTTTGCTTGCTACCAAATAGCTTTCGGGTCTATATAGGCTACAGGAAGTTTCTCTTTGAAGTCTTCCTGGAGCCCAGTGAAAGTTCCTGTGGTTTTGCTTTCACTTTCAACTAGGGCCAAGAGTCAGCAGCAGTACAGGCAGGAGAGGAAAATTTCTTGGCCTTAGTACCATTGTCCTGTGATCCTTAGGGGACAAAGAAATCCAATATTCTTAGGATGATCTCCCTTTTTCAATGAGGATAGAGTATTTCAAGTTTAGCCCACAACCCCCTAATAAACCTGCTTCCTGTTGCAGTCATGGAGTATGCTAAGTATTAGCCCTGAAAATTCAACCCCCTCAGTTTTTATAAAGCGATATCAAGAAGAAGATATCATATGGCAAGCACTGCCTGGTGGATCCCCATGGATGCACATTTCCCATCCCTGACACAGATGGCAAGTAACACAGAATCCTCCATGACCCATTTTCAGATCCATTTGTTACCTGTTTCATATGCCTGTGTAAAATGGGCAATTTCAAGCTGAGAAAAAGCTTGCCATAGTTGTTAGTGGATTAGAGGGAATCTCTTTTTCAGCTCATACAACAAATGCATTTTCTGTCTTCAAAGAGTGCCAGGTTAAGCCTTAGTCTATGGGCAGGATTGTACAGTCTTTGAACCCCTGTAATGGGTGGAACATCCACAATTTGACAGGGGAGAGGCATCCATCAAATGGTGCAGAGTGACTTGGGCTTGGTAATTGCAGTTTAAAGGTCAGGGACAATACAAAGGTAGGACAAGTCCCAGAAATGAGAAAAACCAGATTGTCCACCTGCAGAGCAGAGGCAGACGATGGCATAGGCTGCTGAAGTTGCCAACTCCAGTGGACTCAATCATGAGCTGAGGAGATCAGCACTTTCCACTTTTGTGGGCACAATTTAGGTGTGAAGAACCTCATGGTGGAATGGGGAGTGGAAGAGAGAAAGCATTTTTCTTTCCTCACTGAGCATGGATCTGCACTTTTCCTCCTCTAGAAGCATTGAGAAATCTTCCCAAATTCCAAGAGTTCTCAGTCTTGCCCTTTCCTAAAAAATCATTTTTATTGCAGCAGAGCAAGGGAAAAGTGCGGTCTACAGGGCTTGAGTCTTAAGAGTTGTAACATTCATCTATTTAATGATGATTAAGTACAAGACAGTTTAAGTTGATTTTTTATGTACTTCATGGAAATCAGCTGATAACTCAGAACCACAAAAATTAAAAAGGGAAAACCCAACTCAAGATAGTCCCATTTTTGAGTGAGCAACATGACCCGACATTGTTTCTCCTTACAGTGCTTAGTCCTGGACTATATTTGTACTATACATGGCACATTGTTTCTGAGTACAAGCAGGTCAGAATAGGTGTGAGGCTGTTTAAAGCAGGGATCTTGCTAGAGAGACGTTGCTTTAAAAGTGTATCTTTCCTGAGAAATGGACATTAGTAACTCAGACTTCATACACTTCCTATGAGGCTTGTATAAGGGCATGTGTAAATTGTCACATGGCTGCAAATTTGGCTGCTGAGCTGCTGAGGGCACTGAAGTCAAACATAGCATAAGAAACATTTGAGCACAGCACTCTGGTCAATATTTAGTGGTTGGGATTCATATTGCTCCTGCATGGAGGCACTGGATTCAGAAGAAGAATCTGATTTTGGTGAGACAAAGGAGACATTTTCAGCTTGGATTGATCTGAATCAGTTTAATTTGACCTTATATTCAGCCTTCAATGTTGGCTGTATGTTCCTCAATGTAATTCTCTCTAGGAATTTTATATGTCAAAATAAGAACAGAGATTAAATACCCCAAGTCTGTTCCTTATTCAGATTCAGTTGGTTTTATTTTCTGGGCATCTCTGAGCTGGAATTCAGTAGCAGTTACCTCCTAAAAGTAGCTGATTGATATGTAAGATCTTCTGGCATCACCAGTTTTCAATTGAATTGCAGTCACTGCAAATGGTCTGATAAAATCAGACAGTCAGATAAAAATCAGGAAATCTCTACATTTATTCTCTGATTACTGAGCAAGCTCAATTTCACCATGATGAAGCAGAAGCCAGTGGTTACGATTACTTTTCTTTCCTTTCAACTACTTTTTAATATTTGGGTTTAAGATGAAAAATTACAAATTGATAAATCTGCACCAAGTCCAATCAAGGATCTGTATAATAATATTATTCATATCTCTATGACTAGCAACAGCTGGAATACATTTTAGCAAAAATATTAAAGTCTAGAGTGAAGAATAAGCCACATGGAGTCACTGCAATTTGAGGAGGGGAAAAGTTTCCATAAAAGCTACTGGGAAAGTAATACGATTTTTTTTTATTATTATTATTTTTTCTTTTATTCTTTTTTTCCAGGTGACTTCTTTGGGTTTTACTTTTTCAGGCAGCTACAGTTTTCTATTTCAGTGCTTAACTTTCTAGTGTTCCTGTTGAACAAACTCTCCAGATAAGATAACACATCCATCAGCCACTCTGGGCACTGCTTCTTCTCACTAGTCTTCTTACACCAAGGTGTACTGAGGAGCTCTGTCTATGTTAAAGCAAAGGTAAGATCTCAAGCACAATTACAACAACCTAAGCCAGCACTGGTATTATGCTGGCTGGAAAGCTATCATGCAGGTCTGCTTTTTACCTGCGAACATCTCCATGTGCTGGCTGCTGTTTTCCCAAGGTGTCTGAGATATTCACAGACAGCTAATAGACCAGTTAAAAATCAAAGCAATAAAACCCTGTGCTGCTTCTCAAAGGAAACAATTTGAAAGATTGATTGAGAAGAACAACATCAGAGGAAGTGGTATGGAGAAGGATGCATGGGGATGATTGGAGCAGCTTTTCAGTGCTCCCTTTTCCCTTGCCATTGTTTCCATGGACCACACATCTATCCTACTGGTAGTAGAATAAATTGGACCTTCCCCAGCGATCTTTGGTCATCAACACTCATGTGAGTCTGTTGTGGACAGGTGAAATTGCAATGATAGAGGAATGTTTAATAAAAATATTAAGCCTAATCTAATATTAAATATTGAGAACAATTGTCTAGGTACGGAATCACCAAAAGGACCATTAGAAGTGCTGTGAGAATGCTAAGTGCAGACGGCAGCTAGGTCATCAAGATGGCAGCACATCTATATGCAGTTTACCAGGACCTCCCTAAACTGTAAACAGACTACAACCCAGAGTAAAACAGAAGACAGAATATGAATCAGTAACCTAAAGAAGTGATCCAAGGAAGAAAAGAATAGGCTTAGGGCCATCAAACACCCAGGTAAGGAGAGAAAAATAGATCCTAATCCAAGGATGGAACAGGATGAAGAGCACACAAGGGTGTGGGAGCATGTGCAAATCCTGTTTCGTTTTGGGTAAAATCACCTTGCTCTCCTACATTAGCTCACATTGAGCTTTGGTACATTTTTACTGCAGTGTTGCAAAATTAGTTTGGGGGCTGCAAACGTGGCAATGCTGGAGTTATGAGCTGTACATGCCTGCAATACTAACACACCTTTTATCCATATGAATGCAAACACCTGGCTTGCCTGAAATGCTCTGGGGAGACATATGTGTGATTTTCTCAGTTTTCCTGAAGGCGAGTGCACGTGTATGAGCTCAGGGTCTTCAGCTCCTCCTGCTAACAGGGACCACAGGATACTCTCCTTTCAGAGTCTCTCTCCAAGGAGATGAGTCTCTCTTGCTTCCTTATGCCCGCTCCCACTCCCTTCACATGTTTCAGCTGATTTCTCCTGATTCCACTCCAGCTTTCTTTTCAGTCAGTAAGAACTTGTAACCTTTGAGTTTCTATTGCTAAACAATTGAGAAAACAAGTTACTGAGCTTTGCCTAGTTGAGAGCTTACAGAATTTCCCATGGCTCCAGCCCAAAGCCAAAAGTCATCTGCAGTTCAGCTGAAACATGTCTAAGATCCCTGCAGTAGGAGTCTGGAAGCTTTCCGGATCGCATTTGGAGCCTGGAAGGTGTAGAAATCAAAACAAACCACAGTTTGAGACCAAATCTAGCGTGGTCACTGTAATCTTGCTTAGCAACACCTCTCTGTAGGGTTTCTGTCCTCTCTAGCTGAGCCATCCCAGCACATTACACCTGCCCTCTTCTTCCATTCCTGGGGCACCACATTAAAATCAGGGGCCTGATTTTAGGTTCATCTGACCTCACTGCCATGTCCTAGATCCTTCCTAGCTTTTTTCTGCAGGCTGTCTAAAGGCTCTCAGAGATGCTCCATGGCCCAGCATATCTTATTACTGAGTTCATGCCACAGCTTTGCTCCTCAGGCACAAGACAACTTTTCTTTTGTAGAGGAGAGGTCATGTACACTGAGACAGAACTTCCCTGGAAGCTGCTTCAAGAATAATGAGTGATTCCCCACAAGACCCAAGGATTTTTGTGACCCTCATCGCCATCATCTCAGCGCAAAAAGACCAACACTCTCCAGTGTAAACAAAAAGGATAATAACAGCAAACAAACCACTCCATCAAACCACAATACACCTCTGTACTCTTAATCCTTCCTTGGGAGAAGATGGAGAGAAAAAAGCCATTACCAGAGTCAACATCATTTATGTAACTACTGCTTAACCACATCTGTTGATAAAAAGAGTAAAAACATACAAAGCTTGTGCTGAATAGTTTTATAAGGGAAAGGACTGGAAAGGAGCCTGAAGGAGGACTTGGGTACAGCTCAACTTCAGTGAAGTGCTGCAAAGATCCACGCTTTGTAATTTGGGCCTATTTCTAGTTATCTCTGCATTTAAATAGACTGACAATTGTGAAGAGGAGTAAAATCCTAAAGATGGAGTTAGTCTTTTTTGGCATGAGGCTGGTGTCTGCCATGGGAAATTAATCCATGCTAAGCTGCAGTAGGCTGAGCTGCTGAGTTTGTATTCGTGTCACTGAGACTGCTTATACTCACTGATGGTCTATAAACCGCTATTAGTCAGACTTGACAGTGGGTGACACCTTGATGAAAAGAATAACCTATGGATCACCGTCCATTCAATAGCAGTTTATAAAAATGATATTAAATGAGCCATTTTCCCCACGACCACATACCAAAATATTTTGGGGTGATGAATGAAACGATACTGAGGGCTTTTTTTTTTTTGCTTTCTGAGAAGGGGACTAGAAGGTCCCCGGGTGCTTTGTCACTGAAATAACCATATCTGTCAGCTAAAATGGTGCCACTATTATATTCAGTTTCTAGAAAGAGTTCCTCAGACGCTGAGGTCTTGGACACCTCCCAAAAGATTTGCTCTCTGGATAGTAGAAGCAGAATGAAATGAGAGGGAAAAAATAGTTCACAGCCACAGCATTTTCACCTTATTCCAAATATCCCATGGTCCAAAACGTTGATGAGAACAGATGGGCTCATGAGGGGTGGCTTGACAGGAATCACATTGCAATTTCCTTCATAAAACTTTGCAAGCTTTTCTCTCTCCAGTGGCCACCTCACTGTTGTTGCCTTTTGAGGGCCCACACAATCCTCCCTGTGAGGAAAAGCTATCCCAAGGCATTTCCTCTTTCCTTTTGGAAGATGCAGTGGAGGATCCCATTAAATTCTTTAATTTGTTTAACTGGCTTCTAATTTTGCAGACTCCTGCCATGCCATAAAAGTGACTGATGAATGACAGGGCCCTGCTAGGTTTTGCTGGGATGTAATGTGAGCTCCCAGGGCTGGAAACAATAAACCTCAATTTTCTGAGGACTGGGGCATGCCAGCCCTGACTCCACCACACCCTTTCATTTTGTTAGCTCTAGTTCAGTGAGTTAGGGCTGGATTTTCTTACATTTCCTATCATTATGAGCCCTCTGTTCACAAAAGCAGGAGAGGATCCTCCAAGTACCTTAAGGTCA
Source organism: Agapornis roseicollis (assembly GCA_002631895.1). Classification (NCBI taxonomy): domain Eukaryota; kingdom Metazoa; phylum Chordata; class Aves; order Psittaciformes; family Psittacidae; genus Agapornis; species Agapornis roseicollis. Next base: position 164,558 of record NDXB01001262.1, on the reverse strand, counting down.
CTGCAGGAGAGAGTTGATGAGTGCCGTGCTGGAGACTTGCTCTGCATGTATGGGAGCCAGCGTATGTGTTGCATAACAACACAGGAAAGGCTCATATAGAGCAGCTCGGAAGAGAGAAGAATTCCAGATTAATCAAAAGGCAGCCTCTCCCCTCCCACACTGACCTTCTCTGGAGCTGCCCCACGCTGAAAATCCCCTCTCTCCTTCTCTCCGTGCATTTTCAGAGGGCTGTGAACTGAAAAGAACAAAGAAACATTGGAGTTTGCCTTTCAACTGTCATTGTCGCATGCTGGTTTTGGAAACTAAGTGTCGAGATGTTCATGCCACGTTTCAGCTCACTGTCATTAACACAGTCAGGCTGTGCCGGAAGAGAAGCTTCTTCAAAACTCAGTACTGTTTCCTTAGCGGTATAAGTAAAACCTGATCAGACTTGACTCCCTCCTGCACAATATCCTCCTCAACAGCCAGGCAAAATCAACTATAAATGTTTTCACCCTGTCAGGCTGCCTGTAAGTAACCTAATCAGAGCTGGAACATTTTAATTCATAATGAATTGGTCCATGTGGCTGAAAGCATCACTAAACACCTGCAATAGGGAGCCTCCAACTGTGCGGAGGCTCCCTATTCTGCCCTCCCACTGTGCCATCAGCTGCAGGGTCACTGACCTCCTACCAGGACACAAGAGGCACCTGCACCCAGGCCTGGACGTTATTGCAGCCTCCCACAGAGCTGCGGTCCCTCACGCCTGCACAGGTAAAGACTCCTGGTCCCACGGGAGCAAGGCAAAGAAGTACTAGAAGCAAGCAAGCCTTCCTTGTTGAAGCAACAGAGGTATAGGAAGGCTAAGAGATGTGCTCAAAGCTAGAAAGGAACTCAGGCAGAAAATATAGGCAGTAGGTGAAAACATATCTCCTCATTTCAGTGTCATCTTCTGCCCCAGAGGGCACACAAGGACTGGAACAATGATTCCCTCAGCCTTCCTGAAATTTTCTTAGAGACTTTCTCAATCTTTGCATTCCAGGATTGTGAGGCAGGACTTACTTGGGAGGCAGAATCCCATGCCTTCCCACTGATGACCTCGGGGCGTGATCACCTGTAAATCAACCCTAGAGCAAAATCCCTATTGGGGAATGTGATAGGATGCCACATTGCTATAGCATCTTGCAGCAGCCTGTGTTTGTGTCACGGTCTGAGAAGCAGGAATGCATATGCCCTTACCATGACAGCATAGGAGATTTTGAGTTGGTTTTGAATAAATGATTGATAGGGCAAAGGCAACTACGGAGGAACAGGTCAAACACAGCTAATAAAAAAAAGTAGACCCAGTCGTCATCCTGTTATATCACTTGCTAATAGAGTAGTGTTTAGCAATAGCTTGTGTGTTGTAAGGCTTAAGGTTATCAGCAGAGTGACTGCAAAGAGCTAGTTAGAATTCATTCTGCATCTGTGATTGTAATCCAGCAATTTAGATGAAAACATGTACTCTGCATAGGTGCCTGGGCATAGACTATTACTATCATTAATATAGTAACAGTCATAATAAATCACATATTGAGTGCGTTTGTTATTCCGAGGAAAACTTAATTATCATTTCCAAGCTGGCAGCATTTGATTTACTTTCTCCTATCTCTGAAACTGTATAATTAGTTCCCAAGTTGCAACTCCTGCAAAATCTCTGCCTTGTCAGGGGTAGGAGATGCGGAATTACAGCTGCAGCCATAGCTCTAGCACAGATATCGTTCCCTTGAGAATATTAATTTTCAACATAAAAGTTAAAAACGAGTCAAACTCCCCTAAAAAGAGGGAATGCTTGGAAGGAGCCTCCCCTCGCTCTGCAGAGCCGTCTTTGGTAAAAGGAGCTCTCTAGTGTCCAATTGTAATACTGCAGTTCAAGAAGAAGTTGCTAGGAGCATCCAACCTAGTCAAATAGATGTGCAAACGGAAGGCCTAGGTCTCTTCTTTTAGGAACTCTGTGCTAATAGTAATGTGCAAAGTGCTACTTAAACGTCACTGCCACCCAAACCAATACTGTAATCAAAAGTTTAAAGGCATGGTGCAGAAGTCTCCCTCATTCCCACTTTTTATTATTCCCACTTATCTGTTTCTTAAAGGAACTTCTGCTGTGCAGGTGAAAGTGGCTCCTGCTTGGTCTATGGGGCAAGGATGTGTGTGCACGTCCGCCAGCATCCAGGCCATGAAGAAAGGTTTACAACTGTACTGTGCTCCTCTCCAGAGGCAGCCAAGTGCCTGCCATGTGGAGATCTAAGGTCATGTGCACATACTGGCTTGAGGTAGTATACTTGCTGTAAGTGAATGGCTAACTGCAATGAATGGCTTTTAGTGCATGTGCCTGATTAAGTGAAATTGTCTCACGCTGGACAAAACAAGCCCATGGTCACTAATCCTAGAAAGTAAATTACAAAGATGATGCATAGATAGTAGTGTACAGAGGCAAATAGAACCTCTGGTCTTTTTTAAGTGAAGACCTTAGCATTTTAATTATTATTTAGTAGTAATTATGTAGGTTTGAGTACCAGCTAGAATATCAGCACATTGTCATTACACTGCTTTTAATGCTTGCATTTTGTTTTTTTCAACATATTACCGATGAACTCGCTAATGTTGACAAAAAATGAATTAAAAATCTATTTGGCTATTGCTGGATATTACAGATAGAGAATAATGACTTGACAAATTGGCAAGCTGAGATTATCTGCAAATATTATGAAAGACACTGGAAGCTCCTATAAAATACACCATACTTTTAAATAGCATTTTGCTATTATGATACTTCCCTTGTGTATTCTGTGGTTTAATATTGCAAGTATGAAAAACTATGCCACAGTCGAAGCTTTGCCACTGAAGAGCACCATCTTGTGTTTCTTATGCTCTGCTTTCCACAGCAAGGCTTATTCTACAATAGAAAATAAATTAAGATGTAATAATTAGCTGTGGTTTAAAGGCAAGAAACCCAACACAGGGCTAAATTGCTCACCTTTAATCATTGGAAACAAAGTGAAGGTGGATTTCCTTCAAGTTACTGCAAGCCAGAGGCTTAAACCTTTTGCCTTTAGGTGGGTTTGCAGCATTTTTTAGCTTTCCCCATTTACTGACCTTCCTTTCCTGAGCTCAGCTTGCAGAGAAGCTGTAGATGTAGTAGCTGAAAAACAATTTCAAAAATATAAGCTACAAACAACCAAGAATCCTGCAGATTCAGATCAGTCATAGCAGTAATAGTTTTTTTCTCACTTAGCACTTCAGCTCAGTATTAAAGCAATCACTCTCGATAAACGCAAAACCTATCAGTACATTATTATGTCTGAGCATCCTATGGAAAATCTAAGATACGGCAGCCCATTTTCCCCTTTGTTTTGCAAACCTGCAGGCATGGTGGCTGTGGCATTACCATTCTCCCAGCTTTTTTACCAAATGAAACAAATGGTTGATATTTTTGGGTGAGAAAACTACAGCAAAGTGCTTCTTGTCTCATCAGAGAACTCTTTGTAAAGAAGTCCTCTGGTGCCTAATTTCAAGAATGTGGGTCCCTTTCCCATTGAGATTTACGTTGGAAGGGACTGTGAAGATCCTGCTTGAAACCTTGCATTATGAAGGGTGCAGAATTTCAGCAAAATCAATGACAAATTTCAGTTTTATTTGCAGTGTTGGGTCCTTGCAACACACAGAGCTCTCAATCCCCCTGTGCAAACAGGTGCTTGTGGCTGGTCCAAACCCATCCAGAAGCTGAGCAGATGCCTCTCTGAGCCTCTTCTATGTTTAAACATGGAAATGAAGCATCAAAACAGGTGCTTTCTGTGCTGTCCTGAATGATGGGGTTTATTTTCCTTGTTGAAACACAGTTTACACTTCTGTTTTACCACTTTCGACCTGTTTACCAAAATCAAGTCCAACTCTGATGTAAAACAAGGCAAATCTCAGTGCCACTGGGTCAGTTTCACATTTACATCCCAAACTGATAGCAAGCCTGGACCAATGGCAAAGGACCAAAGAAGCCCCCAAAAGCTTTGCACATCCTTCACAACATTGGATTCCTAAATATCAGGCAGCTGCAAAAAGGATGGGGTTTCATTTCTGGCTTTTTTCTCTGCATTTATGGACACAGGTTTATGGAAATCTCCATTAAATAAAAGTTTGCAAGTAGAGAAGAACATTGTAGGTTCCTAAATAGTTTCAACCCAGTAAGGTAAGCATGCAGATAATGTAAAGTTTAAGACTCTGGGGTACCCACAGCCCCTACCTGAGATCACAGAGTTACAGCCTGATGGCCACCAAAATTCAGCAGATACTTCAGAGTACAATCGGAATTTTTGGAATGACACTGACTGTATAGAAGAAATGTTTTGATTTGGGTGAAGTGCCCCTGAAAGGAAAATTATGTCTAATACAGAAATGACAAAAAGTGTCCATCTTGCCCTTTCAGCTCAGCTGTGAGATTTTACTCTCCTCAGTGAGGTACAATATTTACTTCTGTGGAGACTTGCATCCCCATACACAATTATGATAAGTGTGTTGACACACTCCTCCTGTAGATAGCACGTAACCAATATCAGAAAGCCCTAAACCAAGTACAGATGCTTTATGATTTATACTAGCTAGGAGCCACTTCATAGAGCAAGAAGAATGTGAATTGGTCTGCTTAGATGAGAACTTTGGAAAAGAAATGCACAGGTTAAAAAGCTTGATTTCTAATTAAAAACTAAATAACAACAATAATAAAGGCAATCCAACTTAGCTGACTGAAAGGTTCTCAAAAGAATTGTGGAGGTTTTCCCTTGCCAATGGGCTAGATATAACCTCACATCCTTTAAAGCTTGTACTTGTATTGCTTAGATTTTCCTGCTCTCATTTGGAGTTGCTAGGATTAGAGTGGGCATCACATCTGAATCCCTGTGGTCCTCAATAGACCTCCCCCAGCCAGGGGTACTGCAGTGGCAGGGTAGATTTCCTACTGCAGGGTGGTGGGAGATGCTAAAAAGCAAAGGATCTGGCCTTGTTACCAGTGTTGGTGTTGACAGTGAGTCACCCAGCTGCCTCTGCTGAAAATTAGTCTCTCTGTCTCTCCAGTCCTAATGAATATTGATGAACTTCACAGCATCAAAAGAAGCAAAGGCAAGACAGCTGTTTGAGGGGACAAACACTTCAGTCCTGGATTGGGAAAAAAGAGGCAGACAGAGGAGTGGTTATGATGAGCCAAGACAGTCTTCTCCCTCGTTTGTCAAAATGTGATTTACAGACACACTTCCATTCACCCCTGTGGCTGCCAGTTTCCACATCCTCTGTCCACAAATCTCTCTTGCTAATTGGATAGGCAATATGTGGGCTGCCTCCTCTATAAAAAGCTTCCCTGAACTGGGATGCTTCCCAGCTCATTTTAATAAATCATGACTGTAATTAAATTCTTTTGCTGCATATTTCTGCAATAAAATTTGTATCATTCACTTACTGGCCTTCTTTACTGTCCAGCTTTCATTTTGTCCTGCTTCTGGAACTACCTTTCCTACCTAGTCATTTGAAGAATGCCATTTGCTTTGAATCCCTAACCTAATTCATCTGCTTTTTCCTTATCCTTGAGCCGCTCCTCATTCTGTCTGCCCCAATAGTCCCCACTCATGCCTCTAGCCACTATCCTTGCCATCAGTGACCACTTCAACTCACCCTTGATAGTTCTGCTCAGTAAGGGTGTCCCACTCCCTCCAGAGCCACTTCCACCAGCATGCTGACAAGTGCATCTGAGACTACCCTTTCCCAGTGGCCACCTAGCAAAGCACTTATTTACACAGCAAAACCCCTTTGTTGATGGAATTTGTTCCCCTTTTCTTCTTTTGGGGAAGCCTCTGTTCTCCCTTATGGACTTTCGCAGGTTTTGACACATGTACAGGGGTTGTTGTAAAGCAAAGTAACCATATGCAAGCAAAAGACTACCCCAGAGCTTTGCCAAAGCTGGAACTGCATTACCCTTAGGACTGTTTGGAGACCTCAAGTCTTGCAGTGAGGGGACACACAGCCCCTGAAACACTTGTGCTGGTTGCTGTGAGGAAGAAGTCAGAAGGTCAGGTTTAACAAAGTTCCTCATAGATGTTACTCCCCTTTTACAGAGGCAGAACATGGGGAGGAAGCCCTGGGCTGGATGCTCACCCTCCTTTTGGGTTAGGGGAAGGGACAAGGCTTCAAAGAGCCATACCAACGAGGCTGACAGCTGGAGTACCAGCTATCTGGCTGCAGCCTAGAGCCATCTCAGGGGAAACGCAGCAATCTCAATAAAGGGCCAGTAATGCCAGTCATGATGGGCAGGCACCGCTTTGGCTAAGCAACCTCTTTTATTATTTGTTTTCCAGACTTACCTGCTCAGAAGCAAAAAATCCATGCATTTGGAAATCCTTCCTAATTTCTACATAGGTGCAGAGAGGACACAGGAGTCACAACCCTCAGCTTTAAATCTGTCACCACAAAACTTGTCTTGGTTTTCATTTTCCTAAAGGTCCTGTCAACCCTAGTGTCCAGAGGCAATAGAACTGATGTTAGGAGCCATGACATCACAAAGAAGAAATGAATTAAGTGAGAAGCTGGATGGGATATATGGGTCATATAAAACAGTGTAGCCATCCAGTCTTTTCCTTGCTTTGAAACAGCCAGTGTTTCAAAGACACGGGCGTATGAAGCAGCACCCTATCTTGCTCTTCTTCAGAAAACTTACGAACTTCCTTTTATTTAAGGAGCATTGGTTTAAGGGCTGTTTTTAAAAGGCAGAGTCCTTTGTCTTTCACTGCCTCAAAAGCATCATGTAAGAACTTTTAATGTGTAACACTATAATGTAGGGTTGGTTTTACACTGACAGTTGGTTTCAGATTCAAAATAGATTGAGATATGCTTCTTCTTTGTATAACTCCAAACTCAGCTTCAAACATATAAGTGTGAAAAATTAACATTAAAATGAATCCTTAAACTGAAATTACTTGGAAGATGCAGAGCATGAAGCATCCAAATAGCTCTCACTCAGTGACCCAGTTAAAATATACAGATCAGAGGACATGGAGGCTCTGCCCTGCTCCCAACTTAATTCTGCTGTTTGTACTCTAATACAACCCAAAGAAACAAATAGATGTCCAAAACACTAATGAGTTCCCATTAGGCTGTGATCTTCCTCAGGCCTTATGAGGAAACACAAAATACTTGAGATTACAGGGGAGGCTTACAGAGATGTGTCGAGGTTTTGTATGGTCGTTAGTAATATGGTGTAAATACAGTTTAGACTGGCATTGAAAATACAACTGCTGTACCACTGTATTATGAAGTAAAGATGTATTATATCAGATGAAAGAGAAGGCACCAGGAGGCCCCTGGTATTTTCTATTATGTAAAAATATCTTTGTTGAAAGAAGCACTGTTGAAAGTGTCATCTAGTTAAGAAGAGAGAAAATTAATTCCTTTTTTCTCTATTTATTAGAAAAGGCATATTCTGAATATACTAAGCAATGGAGTGAGCTAATACATGTTGTGTATTAGTTGTGTTAGTATGAAAGCAGGGTGTCCTTGCCCTGCAAAAGGGTAGCAGAGCACACAGTCAGTGTGAAGGACCTCATGAACCTTTGTCCTCAAGATCCCCAAATTGCTCAGCTCCCTGTAAGAATATTCACAGACCATCAGCAGGGAAGCGGAAGTGACAAAGCTGTTATTTTTCCTCCTCACTTTTGTTTCTTTCTGACCTGCCTTCCTATTTTTAAGGGAAAGTGCAGGCATAAGGAAAGCTTACAGCCACTGTGACAGCCCCTGGCAGGGGAACACAGGCAAGGAGGGATTACAGGAACTGCAGGACCTGTCAGTGAGAACCAAAGGAATAACCTCATCAGCTGGCAGCAAGAGCAAAAGCTTGGCTTTTGTGTGGGTTATCTACCAGGGGAGAAGGAGCAGGATGTATTTGGCAAACATGTACGTTCTCAATGCAGTAACACATCACGGCTGCATTCCCCTGCTTTTCACACCTGCCTTCAGGTTTCATTTCTTCTTTCCTTCCATATTCATTCACAGCTGCTGGACAGGGTCTGGAGAAAGCCTAGTGCAGTAGTCACAAATGTGACCTTTCCCATACCCAGCCAGGGTGAGCTGTGGCTGAGATAAGCAGCTTGATATTCTCCAGGCATCTCTGCTGCAGCTCTCTTGCTGACCTCATCTGGGGACTAATGCCAACACCTCCCAACAGCTCCTGGTCACATTCATCCCAAAGAGCTTGTGCTCTCCTCCCTCTGCTCTGTAAAGCAGGCTCTTGCAGTGCACCTTTTAACAGCCTTTGGAAACAACAGATTATCTGATACAGATGAGAGCTGTGAAATAGTAACCTGCCCACTGATATACACATGGGAATGCATTCATCATCTTCACCTCCTGAGGTAGTATGAAGGTGTTCCCACCTCTCCTCCAGCCAAGGGCTTCACCCTTTTGGTTGGATCAGAACCAAACAAGTAGCTAATCTGATGTTTGGTATGGGTAAGGTGACTAAAGGGTTCTGCAGGGGAGCAGAGACATGCAGTGGGGCACAGTGGCTCCCTGGGAACCTGACAGAGCACTTCCACAACCCCTCTCCTTTTCAGTAACTTCTGATCTTCTCAGTAGAAACGTCCCACAGTCCTGTCTGCTATTCCAGGGGCTGGAAGACGAGCAAAGGAGTGGGAACCCCTAATGTGGGAACAGGAATGGTAACAGGTCTTTTGTTTTGTTTCCAAAATCAGTTTTGGGGATCAAATATCAATTATGATTACAAGGCAAAAGGAGTACACCTCATATAAAATGTACCTTTAATGCTGTAAAGCAAAGGGTCACATCTGAAAGCTCTCATTTCTGTAAAGAGTTAACTTCGTGGCCTCCCAGGTGCTGGACAGAAAACAGCCACCACTTCCCTCAGCTTGCTGGCAGCACTGGTATGAAAGCACCTCATGTCTGATGTGTTTAGAAATTGAGCACTCTTGACTCATGTTTAGCTTGCTGTCCATCAAGGCCTCTAGGCCCTTTTAGGCTAACCTGATGTCTAGTCAGCCAGCCCACGGCTTGTACTGCTGTTATTATTTCCCAGGTGCAGGACTTGGCATTCATCTTCTTGAATTTCATGATGCTTCTGTCATCCAGTTTCTCCAGCCTGTTCATGTCCTCCCTGGATGATGAAAGGCTGCTGCCTTTCCCTCCAGCATATCAGCTACTTCCCAATAACTGGAAGCAACGTCGTGAAGGAGGTAATAGTCACCTTAATGGTACTGTGTAAACTCAGACTGGAGCAGGACTGATAGTTATGCTGCATTCCTCCTTCTACTGGAAGGCACCCTGTGCTGCTGTCCTTCACGGGGTGGCTGATGCCCTTACTTTTGAAGATAAACCCAAAGGATGATGTGGTTTACAGAGGAAGCTTACAGAATTCCTCTGAGGAAGTTTTGCAAGGACTGGAGTGTTTTTATCTCTACCTCCAGCCCTAGAAGTCAAAATTATTAGCATCAGCCCAAAGCATGAAGCACATCATCTAATCTAGGGGAAAAAGATGCTCTTTCCTGTGACCTTAACTCAGTCACATATAGGTCAGGCAGCAAAAATGATCTGCTTAAAATAACATCTAAGCTGAGCTTCACTGCTCCTCTATACAGGCATTTGTCCACAGGAAAAAGACCCAAACCACAAAGCACCAAACAGCTCCTCTTCAGAGCTGCTTATTCTTCCCAATAAAGTGACAACAGCTAAGTAGCAACGAACAAGAGTTAAAGGGAAGATGATGATACATTCTTAATCATGCAAAACCTTAATGCTTATTGTTTTGGGTAAAGGGGAAAATGGTTCTTCTCCATGAACTTAGCTGACAGCACTATATGCACCTTTCTGTTTTCACTCCAGCACACAGAGCAGTGGCTTTTACTTGGCCTTTTTTGATTGCCCATCACAGCACAATGAAACACTATGCAACAAATCAATGCAAATCAATTCTTACATCCATTAGAAAGGGTCAAAATATATGCTTAGAAAAATACAGAGAAAATTAGAAGAAACCACCTCAAAGGGAAACATGGGGCAGATTCCAATGTTAAGACCTACTGTGAGGCATCCCTGTGCATGACAGGGGGATGGAACTAGATGATCCTAAGGTGCTTCCCAACTCAAACCATGCTATGAGTCTATGACCAAGAAGACAGGAATAGCAACTGTGAGACTCACCCATCTGATGGAGTGGGTTGACAGTCTGTCCAAGGGATGGAGACTCCTGCTGTCACTGTCCATTCAGTACACAGTCCTCTCTTGCAAAGGGCTCACCTCTGAGCTGAGCTTTTCTAAGCCAGCAGGCCCAACCCCATTTCCTTCATTTTCAGCAATTATCTGGATTGAGTTCTAATACAGATGTGCCCAAATTGTCCACAACAAAAAGCTGTCAGACCACCACCAGCTGAGTTAGACTAAACATACTTTCTACAAGCTTCCCAAAAGAGGTGTTAATAAATTGAACTTGGGGAAAACAAACAAACAAGAAAATAACTCAGAGAAAGAGCCCTCAAAGCTACCACCCCCTTCAGCTTACACAAATCTAAAGGGCTCAGAAACCTATAGAGGGCTGTAAGCAGAACACCAACCCCTTCCTGGCCGGCTCAGAATGCCCCATTGCTGGAGGTAGTGGCTGGTGGTGGTACTTTATGACTTTCTTGTGACGGCTTCTGGTCTATGGAAATCACTCCTATGGTAGAAAACAGCTCTTCTGCTGGAGTCAGAATCAAGTAGTTTTGCTCTGCTGTTTACCCTAGGCCGTTTCCTCAGAACAATCCTTTTGCGCACAGCCATTTTCTTGGGGTTCCTGCTGCCTTGGCTCTGCTTGCATATAATCTGAATATCTACCTTGCTTTACAAACAGCATATCTCTCTCTCCCCAGAGTGAGCTAGCCTGCTCATTTCTTCATTTCCATTCAGTGAGCCATTAAATCTAGGGAACAGAGTCTGTGTAGTGCAAACTCACTGAAATGCTGGCTGCTAGACCTACCTGAAGGATATCTTTTGACCCAGCTTCGCTGCTTGGTCCACTTTATTCTTTGGATGCAATGTACAATGGGCAAGTGCTGCTAGCTTGTTATCCCTGGGACAGAAAATAATCAGCCTAACCACAGAGAAATGACACATATTGGTTTGTCAGGCACTTCCCCTCCTCCACAACTCCTTTAATTTCAAAAGAGTGCCAAAATGGGAAAGAAAGCCCTTATTTATCTTTCACGCACAGTGAACGTGAGCCGAACCTGCAAGGATACCTGTGCTTTGTTTCCTCCTCCAGTGCAAAGCCACTGACTTTGCTTGGTCTCTGCCTGACAGCCACCCAGAAGGATCCAAAGCAAGTGTTGGAGGCTCAATAAAATAGATGTTGTGCCTCACTTTGAAATAGATACGGCAAGATGAGCCAGCAAGGAAGAAAGAGTTGATTTGTCTCCGGCCCCTGTAAAATCCCAGACTATGTTCTCAGTAATATGATCAGATCTGGGGCTAGAGGATCAGTTTGGCAGCTCTAACAGAGTCTGTCTGCCAGCGCTGTAATTGTAAACACAACCGACATCTGAATAGAATAATAATAATAATGATAAAAAGTAATGTTACAATGGCCCACACCCACTGGGACACCTCATTTTTGCTTTGGCTTTAGGATAAAGGACAATGAGGATGTTTGGATCAACAGCTTCATTTCAGCCAGTGTTTCTGATAAGTCTGTCACCACATTTGTCTCTGGAAAATATTAAGCACAACATAGAGCTTGTTCCTAGATGATCTACAAGAGGCTTGTTTTTCTCATTTCACCACAGATCTTATTTATACATACACTGCAAATAGATTGATACCACACACAGAGCACATCTACAGGGCCTGATTTTTCCAGTATGATAGTAGATTTATGATCTTGTAATTCCACAGACTTTAACGAGTTTTACCAGAATAAAGCTGGTTCCTAAAGAGAAAGGATGTATTGCACATATTACTCATGTATCCACCCAGAAACGTTAGTATAGGCAGACACCAGGCACAGATGACAACAGTTAAATTTGCCTCGTACTCCCTCTTATAAGACCCTGATTTCAGTTGCTTGCAACTGCCAAATATTCAGTGTTCAGGCAGAAAATCTCCCTCTAATGTTCTTGTCTCAGGTTCAATATTTTCAGACAGTTCCAGCAAAAATAGTCCAGCTGTTTTGAGGATGAAGTTAGGAAAAACCACAGTGTTTCACCAGAATTAAGAAAGGCTCCAACTGCCTTATTTAGAAGCTCCTGAAGCTTTGAAGCAAGGCTTCAAAACACTGAAAGGAAGCAGTATGCTGTATCCCAGGAGTGCATGTGCTGGCACCTTGGAAATCTGTCCAGGATCCAAGAGAGACATGCCCAAAACCAGCAGTTCACACTCAGCTGTTGACTGCGCACCAGGCCCTGAGTCACCCATGTGTGCTTGCACTGGCATGCTCTGTCACAACGGCAGATCTCTGCACTCACACAAGGCACGCAGCAAACCTATAGTAGATGTTTATGAAATCATTTACAAGGAGACAACCAATGCTACAAGTGTTCTGCTACACCACCACGTCAGGTTTGCTCTGCAGGCTTCAGTGAACAGGGGCCGGCTGAGTTCAGAGGGACACAGAGATAGTGCCTGGGCAACATGGGCAAGCAGCAAACTTTAAAGAAGGCCATAGGAGAAGAATGCGAAAGCTGCTCTAAGTTAGGGGTGGGTCGTTTGGAGGTTTTTTGTTTTGCTTTTTATAAATAGCAATATCCTAGTTAGCACTGCCAAAAAATACCTACTGTTGTCTTTGCTTGGACAGGGCTACATCCATTTCAGTGGCTTACCCCTAAAGAAACACATAGAACACTGCAGAGAGACGCGTTTTTCTTGGTGCATGTGCAATCTTTAGACAACACAGAAACAGAAAGATTTAGGGTGGATGGGAGTTAAAATGTCCAGCAGCCCACCACTGATTTAGAGCAGGGCCAAGGACCAGCCTCACCTTGGGCACCTCACTCTGGGGGGCAACACCCAGATTGTGCAGGTGGAAGGAAGCAACCCCCTTCACAAGCACAGGGTGAGAGTCAGGAGCTGAGACAGGAGGGATGTCTGTGGACGCACTCCTGCGCAGCAACTCAAATCAAAGCCCAAGTTCTTCCACAGTCTGAAGAACTCCCAGACAAAGAAGGTGTCTCACCTTCTTCTAGCAGGTGGCCATACAGACCAAACACTGCAGCCCAGGGGTTCACAATAAACCCACAGCTCACCCACTGGTACTCAAATAGAGCATGCCACCTTTAATGCACGTTCATTTTGATGTCTAACGCAACTCTTACAGACTTGATGCTGGCTACTCACTGCAGCCACTGACAGTCATGGACTGCAGACCACCCTGCCAGAGCAAATAGCTCTTCAGTGCTCTTGCTGCACACTCTTAACTCAAGCAGAGGTTTCTGCTAAATCTCAGTCTAAATAGCTCAGCCATCTTGTTGACCCCTGTGCGGGTACATATGGTTCCATATGGTGAGAAAGCTGGGTTTTTTCCATTTGCTCCCTAAGACCAAACATAGGAAATTATATACAAACCAATGTTAAGAGAACATTAAGGTTGCAGAATCAAGCAGTTACAAGCCTGGAACTGACTGACAAGGTCTTAGTCACATAAAAGAAACATCTAAATGAATGTGTTTTGATAGCCAAAATGCTCTCTGAAAGACAGGCTACATAAATAGAAATAAACGAATGAGGCTGCTTTGTTTGAGCACAGCTTCTCAAATCATGATTGTCTTTCCAGACCATTTCCTTCTCTCCTCCCTAAACTTCTGCCAAATTGTAGCTGTTTAATATGAAGATTTCACAAAAGGTTGGTCTTTGTACTTGAAAAGTAAGCAATGTTTGGGCTTCAGGAGTGATTTCGGATCATTTTGAAGACTTATAATGGTGCACATTGAGTACCTTAAATTTACTACACTGAAAAGCTGCAGCACTACATAATTCTTCTTCTAATCTTCCTTCCCCTGTAAAGGCAACATTCATCCCTGTGGTGGATCTGCTATAGTTAAAGGTTAGCCTTATCAAAGTGAAATCTGCTTTCAGCAAAAGGAGGAAAAAAAGATTTCAGGAGTCTGCTTAGGGTTGTGCAAACCACCTCAAATTTCCCCCCACTTTTCTGTCATCCCAAACAAGTGACATATTTGTTAAGTTTCAGTAAGGAAAAGCCATTTCCTATAAGCCCAAAGAAGCAAACAGAAGCCTCCCCAGTCCAAGCTGCATTTGGCTAGGAGGAGAGTAACCAGCTATCGGTGAGCCCTGCAGCATGCAGTGGCTGAGGAAGATGGACCGGCCACACCATCCCCACCACATGTTTCCTAAGCATCAACAGAGTCCACATGGGCAGCAGATGTTCACAGACTGGCACTCACATTAGAGGCCAAAGCACCAAATCAGCTCATGTTGGCAGATATGTGGGATGTTGCCATTCCAGCTCCTCAGGTGACTTCTGAGCAGCACTGTGCTTGGGGATCCTGCTGTGAGAACAGTGACAAGGGCCTGAACAGAAGAAAGCAGAAGTGGCACTGTAGGAGATATCTTTGGAGGCAGTATGGAGCACCTACAGGAGACACTAATCAAAAGGATTTGACTCCTGGGCAATGCCAGGGAGGCTAAAAAAACCCAACCAACCAACAAAACAACGAAGGTAGGAATGTGGCAAAGCAGGGAAGTCACATGAAATCAAAGTGAATTCAAACCCACCTCCCTGAGAACTCCCACACATACAAGCCCTGCAGTAGCCTGTCTCCAGCAGCTACAGTCCCAGGCTTTGCAGAGCTTCATCCACAGGTCAGAATGGGCACCAGAAATGAACAGCCCCAGGATCTGGTGACGCTGTTCACACAGATCCTGCTGAGGAGGTGAGCGGGATTTTCAGTGCCATGTGGGAAACTTGTAGAGGAAATGAGTATGGGACAAGCAGAGACTGCAAAAGCCTTAACCTAAAAGGACCAAGCTGTAGGATAGCCAGAGCTTGAGGCAGGGATGGGAGTACAAAGGAGCAGGTGCTTGGTAAAGGAAGGCCCATTTAAAATGGGAACAAGCCTTAGCCTTACCTATGAAGTTCTCTTTCACCAACAGAAGCTGTGCTTCTTTCTCAGGAGCATTTTTACTAGTTCCCCAGAGCTGATCATAAAACAAGATCATAGCCTGGAGAAGGGCCAGCAGAGTTCAAAGACCCTGGGTTGGAAACTAAAGCAATGCTGACAAGCATTGAGGAAAATCTTGCGAGGTCCTGATTGCTAGAAGTGTATGTTTGGGATGTAAAAAAGTAACGGTTATGCCACCCACACTGTTTATTCTTTTCTTATGTGTGGAGTTCGGGGCTAGTGTGTTGAAACATAAACCAATCTGAACGCTTTTTAGATAGGATTTACAGCATTCCCTGACTGACATTTAGCATCATGGCTTGCAGTTGAGCATACTATTCAACAAGCCACCTGCCTCTATAAATGTCACTACTTGGGCTCAAACTTGGTTTATGTCAAACTCAAAGGAGCTCCAGTTCTTTCAGTTCCTACCTCTTTATGGGGAGGTTTCATGGCACAGCACTGAAAAAGACGATTTGTAGAAGATAAAGGTTAAAGTCTTGTGTTATTTATCGTATTTGGGAGCAGTGGAAAGGGGCATGCATTCCAGCAGAGATGCAGGACTGCCCACAGAATAAATTGGTGCTGGCTTGTGCAATCAGCAACCCTATGAACAACACAGAGAATGACCCACTCACCGTGAAAAGCAGTGGATCACCAGGTGGGGTGGCAGGTGGCCTTATGTTGTGAATGCTCCATCCATGGTGGTGTTCAAGGCCAGGTTGGACACAGCCTTGGGTGACATGGTTTAGTGTGACAGCCCATGACAGGGGGGTTGGAACTAGTTGAGCTTAAGGTCCTCTCCAACCCTAACTATTCTATGATTCTGTTTTCACATCCGGAGAACTCTGAGCCTTTCACAAAGCACCAGACCTGCCCAAAGGGGCTCTCTCTGGATGCAGGGATTTTTCTTTGGTACAAATACTACAGAAAGGTATTAATATGACCACCTCCATGGTGGCAGGCAGAGAACTGAGAGAGGCAGAGGCAAGGTCCTTTCCAACCCTAACCATTCCATGATTCTGTGTTAGAACTGCCATGTGCTGGAGTGCTCAGACTGCACAATTGGCCGCATCACAGTCCCAGAAACTGTATCTATTGAGTGCCTCCACACTCGTTAGGAGAAATGAAGACAGCACTTGGAGACAAATGTCTGTCCAAGAGCAGCTGCAACAGCAATGGATCCAGCACCAGCTGTATAAAGAGCCCTTGATCCTGGCTATATGCTCAGGCAGCTGTATTAGAATCATGGAATAATTTAGACCAAAAGGACCTCTGCAGGTCATCTAGTCCAGTGTTCTGCTCAAAGCAGGGTCAGCTAGGTCAGGTAGGTCAGGCCTTGCTCTTGTTCAGTAGGATGAAATCCTGTGCTGGTTTTGGCTGGGGTAGAATTACTTTTGTTGGTGCTTGTCTTCCGTTACATGTGATGCAAAACTTCAGAGAAAGCATGATGATGGCATGCTTTCCCCAAAGATGGCTGATGGGAAGTGGTGAATGAATTTTGCTTTGCTTGCACATGTGGCTTTTACTTTACTTGTTAAACTCGCTTTATCTCAAGCCATGAATCTTCTCACTTGTATTCTTCTGATTCTCTCCCCCATCACTGAGAGTGTGAAAGAGCAGCTCTGTAGGGCTTAGCTGTCAGCTGGGGTTAAACCATTACAAACACACTGCCATAGCTAATCTGTTGCCTCTTTAACCACAGACATATATTACCTATACTTGTGCTCCCAAACCATAATATTTGCCACACAGTCATAAGGTGGGTAGCAGAAGCCATTAGTAAATTTACTGCCTAACCTATCACAGTGGAGCAGAGAGAGAGCTCTATCAAACTCTTATTCCTTTGCTAATGTAAAACTGGCCTTTTCCTGCTTTGCAGGGAATAAAAAGTGCATACAACATTTCTCCTGGCATCAATCTAGTAACAACAGAGACCAGGGAAACTAGGAGGTGTATATCTCTGGAAAAGGAGTGGTATGCTGAGATAGCTCACAGAGCAATTAGGGGTGCTCCATGTCTCCCTCTAAAATCCCCATATAAATAATCTGATCAGAAAACAAGTATTTCAGAACAGGGACTTAACAGACATGGCTCTGCTTTAATGAAGCTCTCTTCTACTTGGTACAATATGTTGGTCTGACAGAAGTATTTCTCACCTGGATTTAAACATTTTGGTCTCTGAAGATATCTGGAATCTTTCTGCAACTACCATTTAAGCTTCAAATACTGCAAAGAAGAGGGAAGCTAAGCCTGTGCCTGTCACCTTGTGCAATCAAACCTAACCAAAAATTTTCCTTCTGGGAATAACAAATAGTTGGTGACAAAGCATGAAAATCACCTTGATGGCTAGCTGAGCTCTGCCTGACCTAATCTTCCTAACATGCACACTATTAAAAGATTTAAAAGTTACATGTATGTCATTCTTGAAGATCATGGGATGAAATATCATGCATGATGGAAGTCCCCAGGCATGACTTGTAATGGCAAACCCTTGATGCTTTTTTGTTGCAGGAGGTTCGTAAATGGTTGTACTCCACTCCTGGAGATTTCCCTCTACAGTTGACTCTTCCTGTGCAGAACATAGTCCTGCAGGCAGAGGCTGGGTGATGGTACATCAATTGCAGAAATGAGTTCTTGCTTGGCACAGGCAAGATGAGTGGTCTCCTTTGTACAGCCATTATTTGAACATGTGGGAGAAATGAAGCAGAGACTTCTAGAATCATATGAATTCTAATATATAATGTTAAAATGTCCCATGCTAACAATAATCCTGAGAACAAGCCCTTGTGCTAAAAGCAAGATTGTTGTAGATGAAACTTCACATCCTTTCTGCAAGTGAAGGGAACAACAGGCACAGAAGTAAAGCTCTTGTGCATCAGTTTTGTGACTCTTATGACCAAGGATTGTCACTCTGAATAAAGGCATTCTGCCATTCCCTGAATTGAATAGAAACAGAGCCAAACACAAGATAAAGGTAGAAGCAGAAAGAAAATGCATCCTGCTAACAAGGGCTTTTCAGAAAACTGCCAAAAGGGATGCTTGATAGAGGTTACAGCATCAGAAAACATGTGTAGAGATATAGGATCTTCTCTCAAACACTCCTTCCTTGGATCCTCAGCTGGCCTAGGGAATCAAGGTGATGGTGGGTGTTGAGATCTCTTCTTCCTTGAGTCTGACTGGCATGCATACTCTGTCAGAAGGAACCCATGAACATGTCAAAGTGAAAAATAGATCGGTCTTTATTCTCAAAATGTTAGGGTTTTAAGCGTTAGTCACCCATAGAATGGTACAGCTGAGCCCAACATGATCTTCTCATGGACCCAGAGGTTGCAGTAGACCGAACCACAGTGTCAGAAGCATGTAAAACCTATAGGAATGGTTTTTGCTATCAGCTTTCCTGAGAAATGCTGGACCAGAAGCAGCTCTCCAGCGTCATCAGAGAGACTGCACCAATTTAAATAATCACACTTTGCAAAGAGCTTTCAGTACTACAAAACTCTGAACCACAAACTGATCCAAGTTAGATAAGTAATAAGGGAGTCTCTTTCAGTGTCACCCCAACTGTCTCTCTTCCTGCCTTCTGGCTCCTATAGCAAGTCAGGCACATGGTGAAAAAACATTTCAAGCCAGTGGGTGGCATCCAGTATTATATGCTGCATGTGTCACTGATTGTTGGAATATATCAGATATTTTTAGGTACTGTAAGCAGTTTAGGCAATCAAGTATTGTAATCAAGAGCATACAGAAGCTCAGCTGTATCAGTTCAGTCAGGGGTTTAAGGACTCAGGTTTTGCAACTCTCAACTAATGAGCCGAGGTGCTCCTTTGGTGTAGCACAGCCATTTTCAGAAGTACGATCTTCCTGAGAACTCCCCACTGTATTCAGATTAACAGGCAGTTATTTCAGCAATAGCAACTCTCTGCAAGGAAAGAGGAAAGATAGCCCTTGTTGGAGATACTCAGCTATCTGCAAGGGTGAAAATCTCTGGGTTCCAGTGGGCCTGGAAGCCACAGTATGTGAGAAATGACAGAGAGAGATTATAGACAAAGATTATAGAGCAGCCAATCTTTTCCAAGGCCAAGTAGGAAGCCAACAGCAAACCTGTGATTGTTGTTCAGCTGAAGGAGCCTGCCCAAGCAGAAGCAGGAGGGGAAGCCAGAGTGCCTTTCACAACGTCACCCCTATTTGCTGGGCCATCCTCCCTCCCTGCCACACAGCTGACAGGATGAACTGAACACTGGCACAGCAGTGTCCTCTGGAGAAGAAGCTGGACAAAGAGGGGCTGTTGGAGCAACTGCTGAGCTTGGGTGCTTCATGGCTGCACCTGAATACAGCAGGCTTTGGCTCTGTGGCAGTGACCTGGGTTTGGTACCAGAGGAAAAACATTTCCCCTGCAAATGAGAGTAGAAATATAGGAAAGAGTTACAAATGTGTTCTAAATTGCTATGAAGGAGAAAGCATGGGCTTTGTAGCTGTACTAATAACTCTCTGTCTTCTCTCTAAGCTTGTGTATACCTGCATGCCCCCTCTTCTTCACTTGTCACATTTTTATCTAGACCTTCAAGAGCTTGGTCTCCCCCGTCTGGCTTTCCAAAGCACCTATGAAGAGACAACACACCTGCACCTCTCATCAGTGAATCACTGCAAAGAAGCTGAAATTTGGCAGCAAAGCTTGACACTGGATGGCACAGGTGTGCTGCATGTGCATCTCTGTACTAGGGCTGAGCATATAGTTGCAGGGTAGGGATGTGCCTCTACTTTCCCCTGCAGTAACAAAAGTAAATGACTGCAGGTGCCTTTCTCAACCTTTAAAAGACAGTATTTCCCTGTTCAGCCTTTTCTCCTTCAGCAGTATGCTTTGTCATCTTGGAAAAGGTTAAGAACATGGGGGTCACAACCCATCTCCTTGAGACCTCCAGAGATCCCTCCATTCATCTGGCTCTCCCATGCTTAGATCCTTTGTCAGTGAGATACTCCTTCTTCTCTTGTGAATAATAAGCCACCTGCTTCCTTCAGCAAGCAAAACCTACCAGACACCTGCTGACACTCTGCAATTCAAGCAGACACTGATTTCTCATGTAGGTTCTCCTTTTATATCCCCCTCTCCTACACATCTATAGTTCATGCAATAGAACTTATACCTTGCATACCTTCCCCTCCCACACAACTTTATAGTTCATGCTTCAACTTCTGGACTGCTCTGAGGAAGTGACATACCCTAGCAATTGAAGCTAATGCTACTTCAAGCTGTAGTTTCCAGAGCTAGAAATTGCATGGTGGTGAGACTCATGCGCAATGCTTACTGCATTTTCTGATCATGTCCTTTCAAATGCAAAGTCTAATTACCTCCCACTGCCTGAAGCAGAGCCACATCATTCAAGATTATTGCAATTATCACATTTTGAACAAGTCAAACACCTGCCCTTCTAATCATCTCTGCTCACATAGCCCAGCCAAGCTGTTTCACCACTGCCAACCCTCAATTCCCCCTGCCCATCCTATAGGAAGAGCAGCAAGACTGACTCAATAAGATCCCAAACAATATTCTCCATCTCCAAGCTGACCCTGCTTTGGGCAGCAGGTTGGCTAGAAACCTCCTAAGCTCCTTTCTAACCTGAACTGTTTAGTGATTGTAAGTTCTCAAGCAGGGACAATAACAGAAACTGATAGAAAATCCAGGTCTGCAACATACTCTCAACCACAGGTTGCATGTTTCCCTTCTTCAGGGTTTTCCCTTAATCCTAAAGGGTAGGCTAATGGTCACCACAAAGCCCAGAATCTGGACACACACCCAGGGGCTCAACACATTCAATAATTCATAGTCGCTACCTTACCTACCTTCAGGTGTTTCTGTTCAGCAGATTTTCAAGCTGTTCCTGCTGACTGCCTTTTTTCAAGGTCCTGCAACTTTGACATTCATAGATTATCTTTCCTAGCACTCGCTGATGAACTGCTGACCTGATTGCAGCCTGACAAGTTTCCTGAATGCTGTAGTACCATTTACTTGTGTTAGAGCATCCACAGGAGAAGACAAAAATAAAAAGCCACACAAATTTCACAATACATGGTGCAATCAAGGCACCATAACACTCTAAAACAGAAAGAGCTATGGCTCAGCTCCTGGGGAACGAAAGGCTGTAATTTACTGTAACAAGACAAAGCCTATGCATCAAATTATTCACGTTTCGGAATCTGTCTCTTGCACAAGCATCAGCAAAACCAACTATACACTGGCACACAATCAGCAAACAAGAAACAGAGACTTTTATTCTCTGATTGCTGAGTGTTATAATCTACATAAATACTTCTCTTTCCCCTCCAAACAAACCCACTAGGTGGGTGTCACATTAGCTGAATCACCACCCAACCTGGATGGTTCATCTCCCTGAGAAGGAAGCAGGCTTGCCAGAGGGTGATTTAGAGCATCTGATGGCTTAGAAGCACAACCCTGCCTATCCCCCCCTCTCCTACAAAAGCCTAACAAGATAAGCCTCCTAACTTAAATTAGGTACCTAAAACCAGATGATGTGCTTATTTTTCCCCATATGTCCTCATTAGTACTACACGTAACAGTGCTCACCTGTGTGTCTTTAATCATATCCACAGTTGGTCATCTTTTCCCCCTATTTTTCTTCAACCAAAGTGGGGATATGATGAAAAACAGTAAAAAAATATTATTGTATAAAACTGTATGGTGAAGCAGAAAGCATTCAGGAAAGGATGCAATGCTTCCCAGTGCTTTAATACTGCTTTGGAAATTCATTACATTATGAACTGTTAGTGTCCTGTTAGGCAATCTCCTGCAGCAAAATAAATCTTGGACTCAGGTGTTCTGTAGCAGAAGTGACCTTGGATGGAAGCCACAAAGATGGCAACAAAATAAACTGGTACATGTTCTTTGGCAATAAGTAGCCAGTGCTTTTTTCCCTGCAGCAGTACTGTTACAAAGTAAAATGTGGAATTAATAGTCAAGTACAACTCCATACACTAATGAAAAGTAAAAAACTATTAAATCTTCCCCCCTACCCTAAAATCAGGAACAGAGCAAGAACATGAAGCTATAAAACTGAATATTTACAGTTTATAAACAAAATAATGCTATCTTTTTCTTCTCATAGTTAACCTTTGATTTGTTTGCCACATTTCCTGCATCTTTCCCAGCCTGCTGTTTTGGCAGAATTCCACTCAATCAGAATTTGGGCCCTGAAACACTGAAAAACTTGCTCAAAATCTATTTGAAAACATTTTACACACTACTGTATCTAAATAAATAAACAGAGTAGTAAGAAAATCTCATGATTAATAATCCATGCTTTGTAGGAATACATATTGACAGAGAAAACTGGATTATTCCACAGTTGTTAATTCAGCAAATCACAGCCCTAAAGAGGTGAGTGGAAGACACAAAAATCCAGAATCATCATTAAGTGAGAATCCTTTCTCACAAAAAAGCAGAAGCTGAAGATCTAAGGTAATATCCTGATGCCTTTGGGAGACCACTGCATCCTAAAGCTATAGAACAGACAGCAAAGAGGAGGTTAACAAAGCCTGATCATAACAGACAAAGATGAATATAAGCACTCTACCCCACCCTTCCTTGTGTCACAGGCAGCCTGGAATGATTTGCAAATACAAACAGCCGCTACTTCAGCCACACAGTGGCAGCGGTTTTTCAGTATGTGTGTTTTTATTAGAAGAATATCAATCACTAAGTCATAGAAAATCCCATTAAACAATCAAATATGCCTTTGCAACAGTTAGGAAGAAGCAACCAAAAGAACTGAGGCAACCTGAGACAGCAAAATTCTCCCTTCTTGACAGAAGGACCTTTGGCAGCCAGGAAAAGCCTAGTGGCTCAGATGACCCTTAGTTCCGAAATCAGCCATGCTTACCAGAGGAGCATAGTGGGAAAGCATTAGCAACCTACTTACCTTATCTTCATGAGATCAGTAAACCTTTTGATTAACTGTACAGAAAGGATAAATATTCTGTAACAGAGCACCAGGAGTACTAACTCTGCACTTGAGAATTTCTATGCTTGCTCTTCCAGTGAAAACAATACTTGGGAGACTTCTTCAAGGTCTCTCTCTTGGCCATGTTGGTGGCGGTGGTGTTTTTTAATCTCCACAATGATGCAGACAGATACTGTCAGTCTTTCTTCAAAACAGTAATACAAATTGAACTAATCATGCTGTTTACAGAGTTGATTCTTGTTTGGCAGAATTCAACAACTATAAACCTTGTTATACTGAGGAAAACTAGACTCCTTGCATCTGTTTAATCTCACTTGATGTTGACACGTTTCTGAGTGGTCTATACATAGAAATGGATGGTGATAGCTAGTTCTGTTCAGTGCATGTTCAGATGCTTTTGGTGTTCTCCAATTTCTCTTGTTGCAATTTTATTTAACCCTGTGCATCCTGCAGAAAGATACTCATTGCAGGGGGAAAAGGAGACACAGGTTATACTTTTTCCATACAGACACTGCATGATCTGCTCTACAAGGTGCTGAGAGATAGAAGGCCAGTATCTTTAATAAAAAAGGAAAACACCCATTATTTATATGCTGGTATGACCTTTCCAGACTCTTTCTGTCTCTTTTACTCTGAATCTCATTAAGATGACT
The DNA here is from genome assembly GCA_002631895.1 of Agapornis roseicollis. NCBI lineage: Eukaryota > Metazoa > Chordata > Aves > Psittaciformes > Psittacidae > Agapornis > Agapornis roseicollis. Next base: position 140,783 of record NDXB01001262.1, on the reverse strand, counting down.
ATGGAGAGTATTCCTGATGTGCACACAAATCCATGTAGCTTGAGTTTGCCAGAAAACCCATGAATTCAGTAGGATACTGCATGAGATTGGTGAAGTCCCAGTAACTTAATGAAACAGGTAAATACAGTATTTATTCATTTAATATCTCTTATAATAAGAGGAAGCAAACACCGACCATCTTTCACCTTTGCTGGGGACCAACCAAGAGAAATGACCATTTTAAGAGATCTGGAGATAGAATTCAGCTTAAGAACATGACTCTAGGCAAAAGAAAATCAATATTCTGTCAGAGGGCAGGAGGTGACATAGGAGCCATATATTTAGTTTGGTAAAACTTACTCTTATAGAACCCATTAAAAGTGGTAATCATAGAATCACAGAATGATTTTGTTTGGAAGGGACCTTAAAGCTCATCCAGTTCCAACACCCCGCCATGGGCAAGGACACCTTCCACTAGACCAGGTTGCTCACAGTCCCATCCAACCTGGCCTTGAACACCTGCAATCACAACATACAATTTCACAATCAAACCAGCATGTTTGTTAATACCTGCAGCAGGCTACAAGCTTCACAACACTCTGATACATGGTGTAGATGATCCCACAGGTCACCTAGAGTTCTGCTCCCATGTCAACAGGTTTACTTCAAAGCCTCAAGAGGATGAATGACATCCTGACTGTTAACTCATCTAGGCAAGAACCATTTTTCAATGTGTCAGCTCGTCATACCAAGCAACCCACAAAATATACAACTAAAGAATGTCACTCACTGTTACTAAGCATTTTCATAAATTACATTCTTACAGAGCTTTTCAGAAGGTATTAGCAGTGATCCAAACATTAGGACCTAGCAAATTTCTTGGGCAAAATCCTGGCTCCATTAAAATCAATGGCAAAACTCTCAGTCACTTCTACAGAGACAGGATTTTAATTTCTGATGCCAGCTGCAACACACTGCTGCAGCTTTGGGCAAACTATACTAACTCAACCTCCCCAGTTATAAATATGGGCCACTAACCACTGCTCTTGGAGATACTGTGGCACAGAAGTGCCCCATACAGAAAAGGGTTAGCATTATCAATCAGTACAATTTAGAATCATAAAACAGACCTTAAGATCATCCAGTTCCAATGCCCTGCTATGGGCAGGGACACCTTCCATTAGACCAGGCTGCTCAAGACCCCATCCAGCCTGGCCTTGAACACTTCCAGGAAGGGAGTATTCACAGCTTCCTTGGGCAATCTGTGCCAGTGCCTCAACCCAAGGAAGTTGTGCCTGTTAGCAAGCAACTGTTCAGCAGCTCACTGTCTGGAAAATACTCCACTGATACAAATACCGGGCTTGCACTTTCATCAGGATTCCCACACACAGAAGACTGGCCCAAGCTCTGGTGCAATCCCCTCCCTCAGCACTGTCTTCACTAGTTTGATAATTTATTAATTGTATTTGGCTGATCTGTAATGACACCATCTCCATTGAATGACAGTTGTGTTTGTTTGCAGGCAAAGCGTGCATGTGAACAGTTACCTTCACAAATCTGATATTAACAGACACTGCTACACAAATGCACGTATTAACTCTGGATTGTTAACACACACATTTGTTTAAAATGAATTCTGGGGTGTTCTTGCAAGTCAGTTTTATGGCTGCATGAAGAGAGGCTGTAAAATGAGATCAGGGTCCTTGGTAGGTGGCACGTTTTAAGAAATACTATTCCTCCCAACAGAAATGCACAACAGATGTAACATTCGACCTAAGCAGTAAGATTTATTACTATTTTTAAAGCAAATTCAGCACAGCTTCAGAGAACACTGTCCAGAATTCTTTAAGCTAGGAAGAGATTCTTCTTGTTATTGATGCATGTTTTGCGTTTGCCAATTCCTGGCCTCAAAGCCAACCCATAGTTTAGTATTTCAGGCTTCTTACAAAGGTGATGAACCTGCAATTCAATCTGCTAACGTAGCACATAGTGGTCTACCTCACTGCAGGCATGGGCTCCTAATTTGCTTTTAATACCAAAAGAAATCTGCATGATCTTTTTGGTGTTTTTCTGAGCCCAGAAACATTGCAGGTGATGTCAAGCATATTACCAACAGCACATGCAATCAAAAGCAATTTTCACACACTGTTTATCAATGATAAAAAACCATTACAGCTGTGATCAAAGAACGGAGTCCTGCTTATATTGTCTTAAATTCTTTCTTTACCTCATGCACTTTTGTACAAATATTTCCTTCAGAGGCCATAGTTGTTCTGCTTTCTAAAAATAACCACCTTATGCACAGTTTTCACTTTCAAAGCACTGCTCTTTTTCCTTTTGTTAAGCTCATTTCCAAATTCTCTGTGCATGGGAAGTAGTGAAAGAGGGGCATGTGTAACTTCACTATCAAACATGTTGAAAATGCCTGAAAATGAGAAACAATTCTTGGATTAACCCCTTCAACAGTAAGCAGTCCTGTGAAAAGTCAATAGGTCTCCATGTCATGTAGTGATTTTATATTTTGAGGGCAAGAAACCCAAGAATTAAACCATACCTGAAAATAACATTAAAATCTCATTTCAAGAAAACACTCAGTTTTGTTGCTCAACAGCTTCAAACCATCCTTTCACTTCATCTAACATAATCCCAGATGGTCCAACAGGCAGCCCCTGACCAACACTTTCCATTCAGCTCAGGTGAATCCTGGAACTGACACTGCCGTACAAACGTTGGAGAAATTGATGCCTCTGAAAGTTCAACTCTTACCCCACCATGTGCATAGCCAAGCACTTAAAACTGTGAACCTCTATACAGGCTATAAAGAGAATCCTTGCATTAATATACCATTTTCACCGCATTTCTCTGATATGGAAAACTAGCTGTTTGTAATAAGAATTGCTTTCTAACCCCAAGTTCAAGGCATCCCGCTGAATTTGGGGCTGCCCAGTTACATTCTTTCCCTGGAGAAAGGCATGGGACAAAGCTCTTGGATGCTCCTGTAAAAGATCCAAGCAACATCAGGGACACTGCAAATCTGAGATCACATCAAATACATCACACCTCAATGAAACTGGATGCTTTCCCTATTCATTACAGTTACACATGCCTGCAGATTCTCTCTGAACTGCTGTTCCACAAAACTCTAGTCAGGAAGCAGTTCATCAGTTAGCTTCCTAGACATAGAGTGTTTTAGGTAGCTCTTTAGTATCATAGAATGGTTTGAGTTGGAAGAGACCTTAAGGCTCATCTAGTTCCAACCCTGCCCCTGCCATGGGCAGGCGTACCTTCCACTACACCAGGTTTCTCAAACCCCCTCCAACTCAGCCTTGAACACTGTCAAGGATGGGGCAGCCACAGCTTCTCTGCACAACCTGTGCCAGGGCCTCACCACCCTCACAGTGAAAATTTTTTTCCTAATATCCAATCTGAATCTCCCCTCTGCTGGTTGAAAGCCATTCCCCCTGGTCCTGTCACTACATGCCCCTATAAAGCATCCTTCTCCATTTTTCTTGTAAGCCATCTTTTGGTATTAGAAAGCAGTTATTAGGTCTTTTCTGGAGCCTTCTCTTCTCCAGGTTGAACTCTCTCGGCCTATCTTCATAGGAGAGGTGCTCTAGCGCTCTGAGCATTTTTGTGGCCTCACTCCAATGAGTCCATGTCCTTCTTCTGTTGGAAGCCCCAGAGCTGAACACAGTACTGCAGGTGGGGTCCTATGAAAGCAGCGTAGAGGGGCAGGATCACCTCCTTTGACCTGCTGGTCATGCTCCTTTTGATGCAGCCCAGGATAGGGTTGGTTTCTGGGTTGCGAGCGCACACTGCTGGCTCATGTTCAGTTTCTTTTCCCCCAGCTCCCCAGGTCCTTCTCCTCAGAGCTGCTCACAGTCCATTCTCTGCCTAACCCATAGTTGTGCTTGGGATTGCCCCAGCCCAGGTGCAGGACCCTGCATTTGGCCCTGTTGAACTTCATGAGGTTGGCATCAGCCCACCTCTCAAGCATGTCAAGGTCCCTCAGGATGGCATCCCTTCCCTCCAGTGTGTCAACCACACCGCACAGCTTGGTGTTGTTAGCAGTGTGCCGAGGGTGCACACGATCCCACTGTCCATGTTGCCAATAAAGACATTGAAAAGGATCAGTTCCAATACTGACCCCTGAGGACAACTACTTGTCACTGATTTCCACCTGGATACATAGCCATTGACCACAAATTTTTGAGCACAACCATCCAGCCCATTTCTTACGCACTGGGTGGTCCATCCATAAAATCTATGCCTCTAACTCAGAGACAAGGATGTTGTGCAGGACAGCATCAAATACCTTGCAAAAGTCCAGGTAGATGACATCAGTCGCTGTTCCTTTATCCACCAGCGCTGTGGCCCCATCATGGAAGGCATAAAGGGATGCATATGTTTTCTGCCAGTGAAAACTCACATTAAGTCATTACTTCTTATCATTGACTGTCAGATTCAGGGTACTGACATCCATACACTTGTTGCATGTTCTATTTTAAAAGTATGTAGGTGCACTTGCAGTGAGTATTGGGATTAGATTCACAGGCCAGGGAAGTTTCTACCTGTCTAGTGCACAAGCATTGCTTTAGTTCTTCCTTATTTTATACTGGTTTTTGTTGTTTTGTTTTACAAAAATAGTAGCTGTGGAAGAGGTGTCAAAAGCAAGCAGCTTGAACTGTTCATATATCCTCTCACATATCCTTTATGATATGGTTTTATGCTAAGACTTTCTGGTATCTGGAAGAGTATCTGGCTTTCTTTAACACACTAAGAACATCCACATCTTCTGTACGCCATCTGTTTGGGGTAAAATTTGACATCCAACAGAAAAGAGTGCTATTTTCATTCATAAGATCAAGAAGCTGATATAGCCATGCCTGCTGTATGCTTTCCTGTGACCAAGGGAATACAGATTCTCTGTCCACATGCAAAGATTCAGAGTCTCTTGGACTTCACAAATGTTCTCAGAACTGACCACCAGCCCATCAAACATCATCAGAAGACTGACGAGGACATCTCAGAACTAGAACTGGGTACTCCACTACATACTGCAGTTTTGCCTATCCTTTGAGCAAATTTCAGTACAAGGTGAGGGGATTTCAAAGTACCCATATCCTCAAGAAGTAAAACACAGAAACACTCATCAAACCACAGGCACAAGTGAGGGGGTTTTGTAGTACTGTGACATCTGCATATGTCAAAGAAGAGACTTTATTCTACAGACAGAAATGCAATGGATAGGTTGCATTGCTTCAAGAACCATAGGATTTAAAAAAAATTGTTTAATCTTTCCAGGTATTTTCAACAACCCCTGAAATATCTGATAACACATTGGTTGGCAAACAGAAAGAGAGGAGGGAAGAAAAAAGGATTCAGGACACAAAAGGGAGTCAATCATTCATGTTCATCAAAGTCTCAAGACAGACTCTTGCTTTATAGTAAAAAAATAAATAAATCCTCTACTGTCCTGCCTTCTCTCCTCTACAATGTATGATGGACTCCAGAGTCACAAACTGCCCAGACTTCACAGGCAAAGGGCATGTCCTAAAGCAGTTAATTTCATGCTTCCCTGACACCCTGGAAGGCAGCCTTTCCCCCTAAAGCAAAGATCTCTCAATATCATTTTGTGTAACATTCCTTACATATTTTGACTTATACTCCTAAAGCACATTTATTTCAATCAGATTGTGCACAAGTGGGTTTTGGGGGATTGTTGAAGTCTGGGATTTAGCTTTTTCCTTAGCTTGATATTCTGCACTTTTCCTGGATCTGGCCATTTTGATCAAAAATTCTGCTTTTAATGAAAGCAAACCAAGACCTTCAACTTTGAAAGAGAGAGAGTAAAAAGTAACAAGTCAAAACATATGGTGAATCTCATTTTCTTTTCAAAGTGACAAAACAGCATATGCAATTCAATACCCAGGATCAGTTAATTTTATCTGAAAAAGCAGCTTATCATGTAAATTAACATTTGCTATGATTATAACCTACAGAATGCTAATTTCCTATGTAAAGCCCCCATGGTGCCCATACAAGTCACCTTCACACTTTAGGAAGATGAACGTGTGGCAACACAGGTCACTGTTTATCAGCCTTTGATTTATTTTACAATACATTCATGATTCTCTGCACTTCAATGGCAAATACATCATGCTTGATTGGCTGATGTTGGTACCTGATATTCCATTATTACCTTGGCTTCAAAGTGAGACGCTAATGCACATTTGTGTTATTCTCCCTTTAATGTAGTACAAAGCTGGACACAGGTCAGAAAGAAATCCCTCCAATCCATTACCTATTTATGATCATGTACAATTGGATATTTATCATGTTAAAAGAGAACCATATGTTAACGCGGAGGCTAGAGCCCAATAAATCTTTTTGGATGAAAACCCTTTTCAAAAAAAAGGAATAAAAAAATTAACATTTGCTTTCGCCAGTAGAAACATTTGCTCATGAATCTCCTGGGAAGGGAAGGGCATTTAACCTTTTTCCATGCCATCCCCTCAAACACCTCTGATCCCCACTGCTAAATAGACAACAAAGATCCCCGACTCCACGCTGCTGATTAAACCCCTTGTAAGAAACATCTGGGTGAAATTTTCTTGGCAGTTGATTTGTAAAGTACACAAGAAGCAGAACAAGGGAGCAGCCATAGTTCAGCTGAGTGACACAAAGATGCTATGCAAAAGCAGATTTTTCCTTGAACACATCAACTTCTAAATATTAGCTTGTGACTGTGCAAGCAACCTCATTAGCAGAAGAAAAATAAATCGCTCTTCTACTCTGCATGCCAGCATAGAGACGGCAAATGGGCTTTTAAAAAACCCAACTCAACAATATCATTTTTAAAAATAGGGTAATAAAGGGATTAAACACTTTACCTGACTAATATTTCACTTCAGTTGTCAGGTAAGAGAGAAGATGACCATGTCCTTAATTTCAAAAAAACCCTCTTTCCTTAAAATTCATGAAGGAATTCAAAACTTCTATGGTTTCTGAGGAACTCACCAACAAACTGGATGTAATGTCTTCCTACCATCTCAGTCAATTTACCCCCAGGCCTAAATTAGCAAAAGTGACCTATAATTTTCATGGCCTGATGTTCAAAATAAAGGATGTCCTGGCTCTCTGTTGTTTGAGCTTGAACAGCCTGCCCAATGCAGCTCAATGAATTGTTCCTTTTTGGAGACACAGATCCTGGAATTCTCACAGTTTTCCATATGTTCAACAGACCTAAAAGTGAGAAATTTTCACTGTTGCTATTAAGTGAGTAGCAGCAGTGAAAAAACTATACGAACCAGGCCAACTTTAATCTCCAGCTGCTGGGGGGAGGGTGGGAAAGAACCAGCAGCAGAGAACAGCACTGGAGAGAGTCTGACATAAAGGTGCAGGAAAAAGGAAAGCAGCAGGGAACCTTCTGTCCTTCAGCTGCCAGGCTCAGAAAATCCCAAGGGATGGGGCAAGAAACAGGAAGAGACACTTTGGCCTTTTCCAGAAGCCAAGGCATAGAGCGCTTCAGATTTATCAGACTGAATTATAATTACTCTGAGGTACCTGAAATGAAAGCTTCAGCACAGGGCAGGGCCAGCAATCTGTAATTCATTACAGTCAATGGAAATCTGATGGGGTATGGGAAAGGCTTTGACTTTTCAGCTGGGGCACTGCTGTAAAGAAATACACTATCAGTATGTGCTTAGAATTGTTTGGTAAATATTTCTAAATCATTAAGAAATTAACATATAGAAACAATATCTGGTCTAAACATTTTATCTCCAATACAAACTTCACATTCTAAAGCACCCCTACTTATTTTGGCTACACCACTGCGATCCCAGTAAGTCTAAAGGAGGGGCACCTATTCAAATTAGTACTGCTATCAGTTTCTCAAATTAACATATTCACAAGAATTTGTTGGATGTGTTTCAATTTATGAGAAACCAGTCTTCAAAATGAAGAAAAAAATCTGGCAGATGATGGAATTTCAGCATGCAACAAGAACAGCCAACTGGAATGCAGACCAGAAATACAATCACAGAAGTATAAGAAGAAATAAGTTTGGAGCTATTTTTCTTCTATCAAGATAAATAAAATATTGTAAATATTTTGTACCACATTACTCAGTACTACCACTGGAATGGTAATGAATGAATAAAACCAGAAAAGATGTTTACAGAATCCCAATTAAAGTCCAATATTAATCAAAAATAGTGGAAATAAAAAGCTGTCATGTAGAACACCTACATGCTTGCCTAGGCAGGAGGTAATATCAGTGTAGGTTTAGGGTAGCCACCTGCCACGCATGCCATCATAACTCAAGCAAGTTGATTTCATGGCTAAGAGAAATGATTTAAAACTACTGCATCAAGGGAAAATCTGCAATTTTGTTAAGACCCTTTGACATAACCAGTGTATGCTTTGCAACTCCAACAAACACTTCCCTCGCCACACTTGGTCTGCACCAAATAGGGAAGATGAGATCATATCCTGAATCCAGCAATGCATATGCAACCTACAAACAACTGAACCGAGTAGTAAAAAGCAGGTGACTGGAAAATATGGAACCAAGGCTTACAGTGTATCAAGAAATGTCCTTACACTTAAAAAATTATAATGCACTCCAAAATCCATTTGTTCAGGCAATCCATGTACAACAGAAGGCACTGTTATCCATATGAATCTATCAATTCTGCACAGCAAAAACCTGAGAAGTGCAACTCAATCAGATGCAGCCTGGCTCCTCCCAGTCATTCCGTTTCCTTGAGGACAAATGTTTCCTTTCCATCCATCAAATTATAAAAACACCACAAGAATTTGTACATTACAGTAGCTGGTTAGAAAGAGCATTCTGGTGGGGGAAGCACACTGCCATTTTCCAGGAAACCTTCAGCAGCATTAAATTACCCTCCCCTATCACTCAGAAGTCACCATGATTTCAAGAAAATGTAATGATGAGACCCTTCCCATTGACCTTTGCAGCTGATCCTTCAGTTGCCACCGGTAGTACTTCCAGCAAAGTTAAATGCTGTGATCAGTCCTTTGTTGTCAAATGTGTAGCCACTTTGCTGTTCTATGGTCTTAGCCTCTAGAATTGAAAGAAGGGCAAGGATGTGAAAAATAGCCTATTGAAAATGCTTTTGTCAGAGACAATACAGCTCAGCAAGGAACACACAGTTGTAGAAAAAACACGCAATTGAGTCAAAATACATTCCCTACTAATAAATGGCACTAATAAATTACACTCAGATTTTCTTTAAATGCATACATGCACACACCACTACAACTGAGAAATAAGCTTAGGAATTAATCTTCTATAGAATCAGTTCATGTGATACTATTCTGCATGTTTTTTGATTAAATATTGATTTATTTTCCATGATCCAAGCTTTCTAAGCATCTAAAACCTTACACTGACTGTGACGGTAATGTTATCAGTTAAAAAGTCACAAAACCGTTAAACACATAATAATCTACAGAAATCTTCATCAATTGCCTGGCTGACAGGTAAATATTGTCTTAACTTCCTCTTCATTTCAAGTGTCAGATTGTACAAAGCTAGTTTGTACCCTGTTCAAATAGCAGCACATGGCAATGAGAAGGCAATTAATTAGAAGCAAGAGTATTCTGAATAACACATACTTCCAGGCAAGGAATAATATAAGTGTGATATCCCACTCATGCTTCTCAGGAAGTTTTACTTGGCACACTGACAACAACAGATTTCTTCTCTCTGTTTTTACAGATTAGATGCAGTTCCAGCATCTCTGCAACATAAAATGGCCCCAGAAAAGTACCTCACCTGCAGCACTTCGCCGGTGTTCTGCTAATGTATAAATTTCCTGCAGCTGTTTCTTCTGATCCTCACTCAATGGTGCTGTCAGCGAATGGTACCAGGCTGCATCTCGGCTCTGCACAGCTGTTAGAACAGGAATGAAGGAAAAGTGATTATCAGGTTATATAGCAAGTTAATTTCAGAAGAACAAAATGAAACACACGGAATCCCTGGTTGGTTTTAAAACAGAATCTGCACTGCAAAATGGGTTCAGTATTCCTGTCAGTTTTCTTCGCACAGAATACCCACTGTAATAAAAGCTATCCATTTTGGGGAATGTAATTATATCCCTCTGTTTTCTGAAACAGAAAGTTAAGCATGTATCCATTATTTATGGACAATGATGAAATAAATCTTCTCATTTAAAACTCATACCAAAACTAAAAGCAACAGGATTAGTCAAACAGGAAAGGGAAAAAATAATTTCTCCATTACAATTTTAACATCTAGAACATGACAAATATTTCTATATTTAGGAGTCCCCCTAGTGACTGAGTCCCATTTATTTAGGCTGTGATTGAAATGTTCTGAAAGAAAACATGAAGATAATTAATCTCTGGCTGTATTTGCTACCATTTGTTTTTGTGGTACTTGTAAGCAAAAAAATCTTAGGACTAACACTAGAACGTAAAATCACATTTTCCAGTTTCACTAATCTGAACTATTACTCCTAAAAAGAAAAGAATGATCATAAACATCTCCAAATTACTTCATCATGTTATGTCATTCTGTCAAGTAGCAAACATACTTAAAAGTGCTTGTGTAAAAAACTGGTATTCATCAACTCCATTTTCAAGGTCAAGAGGTGTGCTGAATCCTTCAAGAGCAGTCTCTTCCAATGCATCTTCATCCCAGTCATCATCATCATCATCTTCATCCTCTTCCTCTCCTCCTCCACCACCTCCCCCTCCTCCTCCTCCACCACCGTGGTTTTCTTGCATTGCCTGGCTCACTTCATTTGCCTCGTCCTCATCACTTGGTATCTCTTCTGCAAAAGCATTGATGTATTTTGTCAAGCAAAGTTTAAAAAGTATGAGGAAACAATGACTGAGTGAAGAACAATTAGGTTTTGGCTGGAAAGGGGACCCTCTGTTATCACCCTTGCCCAAAGTCTTGAAGAATTGGAAAAATGAAGCTGTTAATGTTTCCTGCGTTCAAGATCAGTTAAACTTTTTGTTTCTAAGCCCACCTGGGGAATGTGAAACTACCATATTCTTCTTTCATTTCTGTAGTCATAGTGCAATTACAGGACCCAAAACTTTTTATGAAATGCGTCTTTGTCAAAGTGCTTCATCATTGTGCTTTTTAAAGTATTACAGAACAGTTCGGGCTGGAAACTACCTTATGATGATCTAGTTCCAACCCCCTTCCACAGGCAAGGACACCTCACATTAGGCAATGTTGCTCAAGGTCCCATCCAGCCTGGCCTTGAACACTGCCAAGGACGGAGAACACACCACTTTGGGCAGCCTGTTCCAGTGCCTCACCACCCTCACAGTAAAGAACTTCTTCCTTATATTTAACCTCAACTTCCCCTGTTTAAGTTTAAACCCTTTTTCCTGTCACTACAGTCCCTGATGAAGAGTCCCTCTCCAACATCCCTATAGGCCCCCTTCAGATACTGGAAGGCTGCTATGAGGTCTCCACGCAGCCTTCTCTTTTCCAGGCTGAACAGCCCCAACTTTCTCAGCTTTTTTTTCATACAGGAGGTTCTCCAGCCCTCTCATCATCCCTGCAGCCCTTCTATGGACTTGCTGTAAAAGAGCTCCAAGTCCTTACATTTGAGGACACCAGAACTGCACACAGTGCTCTAAGTGGGGTCTCATGAGAGCAAAGTAGAGGGGCAAATGAACAAATAAACTTGCACAGACCTCACAAAATGACACAAAACAAAGAGAAAACCAGATGCAGACCAAATTCCTGCTCATTGTTCTTCAGTGTTGTCTTACTGGAACAAACTTAAAATTGCATCTTTTGCTTAGCTTTACCTTCAGATCCATTTATGAAACAACTATTATATCGTGAATTAAATGCAACTCCAACATTCAATTCTAAACACTGCTATTTCTTACCTAAGGTAAACTACTCTGGATTTATAATCCAGATAAAAAAATCCCCCTCCAATTCTAAACCTTCAGCTCTTCTTGTATTAATAGTTTAGAAAGAAAAAAGGTGAGCATCTGCAACAAGCAGGGACAGAATCGCAGGGATTTGAAAATTACTGTGCTGTTTCCATGGCATATTCCTATGCATTGAGAACTCTGTAATTCCATTACAGAACAATCATGCGTGAAATTTGAGTGGATTACATAATCTGCTTACATCCAATCAAATTTTTAGACCTCAAACCATCTCTCTCCTGTTCCAAGTCAAACACAGCCACACATATCTGCCTGCAACGCTGTGTAAAATTCACTCCTCACAGTTCCCTCCACAAGGTATTCTTTGATGTTTTTTCTCTTCTAGCAGATGCAGCAGCAAGAGTCTACTTCAGGAACCTCACCTATCTCAAACCCCACTTTACAAATTGCTTTCCATTTGGACAAAGAAGACTTGCTGGGATTTCCTTTGAACTGCAATCAAATGCATCTTTCAACTAGTTGGGTACTAGGAACAGCTTCTTTCCAGGTCACAAGAATATAACCAGTGCAGTTCTGGCAAACTCCTTCTGCCTATGTGAGAAGACAGAGTGCACTCACAATCTAGAAGAGTGGACTTGCCAGCTTCACTGTTACTCTTAAATAAATACTACCCTTTCATTCAGTCTTAGTGAAACCTTTTTGGGAGGAAAAATCAATTCCTAAGATGATCTTTCAAGAACCCAGTAAGCTGAGCTATTTTCAGCAGACTAGTAAGTCTTAGAAATGAACTGCAATTCCTTACCCCCGTTAAATTAAATCCAGACAAAATCCACAATGTGAAAAGGGGAGATTTTACCATTATCTTCTGCAACGTGTTTTTCATCTTTAGCATGATCCTCATGTTCTGTGAGCTCTCGTGAGGCGCAAACTTGTTTTAAGCCCAGGAAGAGGAGGAGGATTGAAGGGACAATCTGGGCAGCCACAGCATCCACTGCAGGCGGTCGGTTCTGCAATTCCATTAGGATGCTCAGTCCTATTATACACATCTTTCTGTCATGGAGTCTGAAACAACAGACACTTGTTACATAACAGATTTTCACTTCAAGCATATATAGAGAACATTAAAGGCCTGGTGTTTGGCATGGCGGAAGACAATGTCACAGATACTATGTTACACATCTGTATCCAAAGCTCCTAAATACATTATTTCTTTGTTCTGTTTCCAAGTTGCCCACTGGAAAATACTTGTCTGATAGCAATTAAATACCTTTGCATCATCAGTCAAATTCCTGGAACAACTGTTTCTGATTGCCAAATGTAAAGTTTGCAATGCTAAATAAATACTGTTTAATAATTACGTAGAATATGTTGTCTTTAATATAGCATTTGATACAGATTATCATCATTAAATAGGATGGAAAATTAATTTGCATTGGTTTCAACAGCAGTACTGTTGCAGGGACTGAAAGTAGCAAAAGGATTATTAGTGAAGAATAATCATAAGCAAGAATTTACTGGATTGAAGGGTGCATTTATGGAGTGCTGTATTTAAATATATTTATTAACAGTCCACCAGAATGGCTGCATTATACATACAGTTTCCACACTAACTTGAGACACATTGCTAACTCCACTGAAAGCAGGGAAATAATTCCACTGTATCAAGAATACAGTACACTCAAACACGGAACTTGTCAATGGATAGGCCTTCAGTAAAAAAAGTAAACTATAAATAACTGAAGAGAACGAAAATCATGAAATTAGTAGCAGAAAGATCTTTATGTGACCACAGCCAGGAAACTAGGTAGGAACCTATATGCTATTACAAATAAGAATTGAATTTTACTTCCAGAAATACAAGTTATTTCAAACAAGACAGAGAAATTCTCTAACTGCCTCTGCAGGTACTCTTTGGTTCTCCTTTACTAGAAACATCAGCAGTATTCAACTCTTCTCTAACATTATGGTATTTTGCTATTAAGGACTTGAGAAGAACTTGGGTTTGTTTGAACTATTCAATTTGATGCTGAAAAGTTCTGTGCATGCCTTCTGCAAGACATGTAGTTCCAGCAAAAAGTTTTAGCAAGAAGTTTCAGCAAGACCTACAAGCAAACCTCCAGAGCTGGCAGAAAACGGCTGTCCTCCAGACTTTGGATAGATACTTTTATTAATGAATTAGTTTTACTTCGGGACAAAGAGGATACAATGAGCTGAGAGATGAAACCAAGAACAGGTGCACCACAGACTGCAATAAAGCTTACAGGGGAATGGCCAGTTCAAATATTCAATCCACCACTTCAAAAATTGCTACAGAAATACAATTTATAAAGTGCTTACAATTTCATTACCAAAGATCCCATACAACGTGCTGCTGCACTATAATACTCTCTAAGTAATACAAGTGATGGCGTATTACAGCTTTCTGAACTTTACATGTGCTTAAACAAAGCTGGGGATCTGAAAGGGATTTCATTACACCTCCCACATTGTTCATCCTGTTAGGGCTTAGTGAAGTTAACTCCATTCTCAGAGTTGATAGTAACAGTGAATTACATATGATCATGTGTAATATTATGATCACAGATGACCTTCCAAGAAAAACAAAGTCAACTAGCGTATCAAATGACATGCTTTGTCATGTTGGGTTTGGCTGCTCCATTACACGTGTTGAAAAATGTACCAAAACATAAGTAAGCAAAGAGTGTCCTTACATCACTGCTAACTGCAATACTTTCTTTACAGAAGGAATGGGGCTCAAAAGAGGGCATACAAATCAACCAAGGAAACAGAGTCAGGGGAATGGCGTCTGCTTACTCCTGTCAGTTTATGTTGAAAACAAGCTCATCACCATTTGCATTCACGCCAACACTGTGAAGACCAAAATCCAAGCTAAAGATGATGCCACCTATGAATGAAGCATAGCTTTTTTGGGACAGTTGTCCTTCAAGTACAAAATGGAAGAACTTTCTCTACCTCCTCTCCCTGCCAGCACTTTCATCCAAGTTTGATAAAAACTGTAATCTATGCACAAGACTTCCATCCTGCATCTTGACACTGGGAAGCCATGAAATTTCTTCAAGCCCCAAATGTGTAACAAAGCAATTTCTGTGTACATGCATCAGAGTAGTTAATGACACTTGGCACTACCTTTTATAATACATTTGAAAAAGCTACCATTACACAACGCCAACTGCAAAATGCAACACAGTAAAATGTAAAAAAAAAAAAAGAAAGAATAAAACAACTGAAAAACCCTAAAACAATCAAAGATTTATCTTAGTAATTAGTGCCTTAGCTACATACTAAATTGCCTCTTCTGAACAGCAAACGAAAGTTTTGCAAGAATCAAGCAAAAGAGAGTCATCATTAGGAAGCAGCCGGAATGGCTGAAAAATACAGCCTATTTGTCATGCTCCATTTTCAACAGAAAAGTTATAAGAATGAACACGTCTTCAGTATATGCATGTTATCAGATAGCCCAGAAGTATAGCAGAAATCCTGGCATGGAGCCATCTTTAGTGAACCTGAGCCAGAAAGAGACTCATTTCTTCCACCTGCCAGCAGAGATAAACAGCAGGATAAGATCTGCCCTGCCTTGAGTTCAACATTCTACTTCGCCCCAGTTGTATTAAGTACCCACAGGACTGAGCAAGAAAAACAGTTTTATGTCATTTACCTATTTTTGTAATTGCAAAGGATGGTTTCAGGACCATTCCTTTGCTATCAAATGGCTCATTATTTCAGCACCCTTCCTTCTACACAAGGAAGCCTAGATACGATTTCCCTCAGTGCTTTGTCCTTCAAGATTTATACACAGCAGCACACAAAAGTCCTCCCTAACAATCACAAACTCTGCTTGCTCCCTCAATGGTGTATCAAGCCTGGAGTGCTAAACATGCAACATACGGTAGTGCAATGCCCAACTCCTAGGTGAAGTCTATTTTCAACAAGCTGTGTGTGGTCTTCATATTCTGCAGGACCTTTTCTTGCTAATACACTTCTTTCCAAGACAGGACAAAAACATCTAAGAATTTTTTGTATTTTAAACCAGGCTGAAAGCATTTCAAAGGGAAAACACTACGCCTTTTTTTTACTGGTTTGCTGTGCTCCTTTATGCGAGGATCAATTTGCTTTCTATTACAGCAACCCAGTTTCTGGACAAACTGCAAATAATTGGCCATTTCCTTCTTGCTGTGAAGCTGGAACCAAATCTGTTTTCCTATGTAAGAATGGGATTTTATATACAACTGAGAAAACCAGGATTTCTAACTATTTAAACTCCTATCAAATAAATATCCCTATTCACCTTCTAAAAAAATAAAAATGCTACTGAGGGTTTTTTGAAGCAAGTTAGATTTTCTTTTCACCCTAGATTTCACAGAAGAATTTTTAGTATGAGAGTAAGCAGAAGTCACGTATTTCAGCTGTCAAGGAAAGGGTGGAAGGCAGTAAGGAACAAATGTTTCTACAAAAGGCTCTTCAGTTTAAGGGTTTTGTAGAAAACATTTGAAAATAAATACAACATGCTCTGGCACATGGGCATTATGGGCACACATTCACAGCTATATGATATCTACAATGACATACTGGATTTATGCACAGTCTTACAATGGGTTCTGAGCTCTCTTTGCCTGGATCATAATATTCCAAACATCTATTCAGTTCTAAATAGTTTCCTTATTTTTAATAACATGGAAGAACAGTTACTTATCCTACCACAACTGCTTCCCTCCCCAAGATGTATTATTACCATGGATTCGATCTCATGCCTTCACAAGCACAGTGCAAGAAATACTGCATTCTTTTGGTAAACACTGCTGGCCCCAGCATGAGAGCATACAGACACAGACAACCCTACTGCTGGCAAGGCAGGCTCTATGGGTACTAAGATTTCATAGGAGCAGAAGGAGGGCAGAGGGGTGTGAGATATGTGGAAAAAGCATCCTGAAGAGCCACTGTTACCAATAAGCCACAAGTTTCCTGCATGGCTGACAAAGAAATGGCAGTAAGATACACTGGCCCTTCACAGCTGGAGGTAGATCTAGTTCCATCTTCTGCAATTTCTCTAGGTTCTGTGAGTCTTACAACTGAGTTGAAAACCCTTGGCACTGCAGGGAAGTAAAATTCTTGTTATTCAGCTCAGGGTGAATGCAGGGAATGGAATGGAACAGTCTTGTTATTCAGCTCAGGGTGAGCACAGGGAATGGAATGGGAAGGCATGGAGTGGAATGAGGTGGGACGGAGTAGAATGGAATGGACTATACTAGACAAGAACAGAAATGGAATACATTATGCTGTGTGATCCCTAAATCTCTGCATGACAAGTGATGCCATAGGTCTAAGGCATCCACCCAGGAGAGTAGCTCTCTGCAGTGCAGGTCCCAGATGCATCTAGGAGACAGGGACAGGCACAGCTACAACATGGCCCAGACAGGGACTGATGGCCCCAGGCTGAACTGAGGCATGTCCCCTGGGCCCTTGTCAGGAGACAGAGGAGTGGGGAACACCCTCTTGTTAATGCTTCCTCATCTCAAGTCTATCATGTCATCAATACGTGTCATACATTGTAAAATACCCAACGATACTACAACCCTCCTCTTCTGTTCCAGGGCCCCCAGAGATTTAGATTAGACATTGGGAAGAAATTCTTCACTATGAGGGTGGTGAGGCACTGGAACAGGTTGCCCAAAGCTGTGGCTGCTCCATCCCTGGCAATGTTAAAGGCCAGGTTGGACGGGGCCTTGAGCAAACTGGTCTAGTGGAAAGTGTCCCTGCCCACAGCAGGGGGTTGGACCTCAATGAGCCTTATTAAGGTTCAAGTGCAGAGTATGAGCAGAATCTAGCATCATGATCTCCATGTTTCATTTTCACAGGCTTTGTCAACTTTTGTTTCAGCTCTGAAGAAGACTTTAGTTGAACAGTAGTTGCAGTAGCTGATTGATTTTGAAAAACAACAGAAAAGAACTGAAAAGTTATGCTATAGCTTATGGGAGTAATTGAGGTTAGAGCCTAGTCAGATCTGCAGCATTTTTCCCCTCTGGATTTGACTAATTTCTCATTGAATGCTCCAGGATGAACTGTTTAAGGCTATTAATCTCTTTGATTTTTTATTTCTTTTTAAGAAGGCATGACAAGTTTACCATCTGTAGGGAACATCCTCTTTCCTACTGCCTCTGTACGAGTTCAGCATTTGCTATGCAGTAGAAAAAATGACAGAACAAAGAACTGAATCTCAAGAACTTCGCTTCAGCCTAAAAAACTAAACAAGATCGGTTCATGGAAATCTTTTTCTGAAGTGGGTAGATGTAAAAATAATTCAGTAATTAACAGTAATATTACTATGCAATGTGGGAGAGACTTAAAGGTGCTATTTTTCAGCCATTGGCACTCCAAAAAGAAATGAGTGACATTGGGTCTTCTATGCCTTCTTTGTCACCAATTCAAATAACCCCTCTAAGTGATAAGATGTGTATTTATGTTAAGATACAGGATGTACTGTAGACATTTTGTACACACAGCAGGTAGAAGAAGTCACAATGCTTGTGATAATATGAACCATCTGGTTTGTTACAGTGAATAAGAGATTTATTTTTCTTCAAGGAGAGACTGCTATGGTAATACCTTCAAACACAGACATGAACAGGGAAGCTGCACAAAATCTGTATACCACACATTCCTCTTGTATCTCCAAGTGGTTTTCATTCTAGTGACACAGAATTAATATGCAGACCTGAAATATGCTGCAATTCTACAAATTACCGAGCTTTCATCCTCATCCTACTAAACTGCACTTAGGATAGAGGAAAGACGAAAACAATTCTTACTGTGTACATGGTACGTGTTCCAAAAATATTGCAAAGGACATGCTGAAAGCAAGCCTGTATATACCAGTTAGTCACTGATTGATTTAGAATCACCATTTTATTACAGTTATGAAAAAGGTGATGCAGTGCTCTAATGCACCACACAGTTCTAAATTCCAAGACAGACACTGAGGCAATAGCGCAGCTATATCAAGACGGCATATAATTCTGTTTGGGGAAGATAACTCACATAAGAATTGGTATGGAGAAAAGCTACTTAGATTACTGAGGAGTGGAGAAACCCTCTTATAAGAAGTTCCCTAGAGACTTGTTTAGAATTGGAAAGACAAAACTGTACCAATAAAAAACAGGTAGGAAAGGACTGACAATCTAAAATAAGGTATGCATCTGTGGGTGAGGAGCTGCCTGACTCAGCCCATTCTCATTTACAGCATGATTGCTAACATGCTGACACATCACTTAGTCTACTGGCATAGACCATGCACAGAGAAGACTCATTCTAAGCCTATCCATACACCTGCAGTCAGATGTCAGCCTCCATTGAGAAAACGTAACTCATAGCAGGAAGATGAGAGGTAGCTGTTAACTACATCTGACTGCCTGCTTTGCCCTTAAGTGGATTTGAATCTCATGGTTAGACACCACATCTTAGCTGAGAGGCAAGCACTAACTGTCAAGCACTGGACTTCACATCCAAAAAGCATCAAATGCATGCTTAGCTATGTGATGACAGGCTTTGTCCACCTTCATTTACTTGATAAATGTTCAGCTCCTGCCCAAGTGCACACTCATGCAGTGTACACAAATGTTTGATGAAGGCTGGAATGAAGTCTCAGTTCAGGAGCATGCTAAACAGTTAGTACATCGACAGCATAATGATAAATACACAAGTTGATAGTGAACAACTCACAGGGATTAAAATAAGGATATGGGATTCATTGGACAGAATACTGTTTTTTAACATTAAGTGGAGCAGTTGAAAATACTTTATAAAATACAGAACAGAAAATATATATGCAGTGTTTCAGGAAAAATGTTAGCATCCCTCTGAAATCCTGTGGTCAGCTCCGAATATTACTCTCAATGCATGCTGGTCCATCCACTGGGAAGCAGATAGTTTGTGACTAAGGAACTTAAAAGAATTCTGAAATATTCTAGGCATTGTACCCTTGTATCCTCACAACACAGAAAATTCAGCATGTGGCTCAACAGACCCAGAAAAGTTACATGGACATAGGTCACCTTCACTGGCATCACAGCAGTCAGACATGATGTAGATTACTAACAGTGAATGAAAACTCTTTCATCAACACAACGAGGGACATATACAGAAGCAAACAAAAATTTCAAACCCATGGACTTTTAAAAGAAGACAACACAGTACTTGCCCAAGAAAACAGTCTGTGTCATTCATCCACTGGTTTATGAACTGTGCAGTGATGGGCTCAGGATTGTGTGGAAATCTGATGTTCTCTAAGGTGTGCAGAAGTAGGTCAGGATTGTAGTAGAGTGCAGCTATGGCAACCTGAAGACACATGGTACGAAGCTCACTTGTTTTAACTCCTCTAGTTAATCGATCCAGAACAGCCTCCACAAAGAGTGGAATACACTGGGCACAGAAATACAAAGAAGAAAAGAAAAATAAAACAGGCATTGCACATGTTGCCAGATAATAAAAAAGTTTAAGATACTTTTATCTGAATTGATCTCCAGAGTTAGCTGAAGTGCAGGTGTAACCCAGAAACACATTCTATTCACTTCCTAGTATAAAAGCATTTTAAGCCTCTGATTACACCCTTATACATCTTCCCCAAAACAGCTATTCTCTGAGCTAAAAATTGCCAGTATTATTCTCAGCACAGAAAATAAGATTTGGGGCCATTTGGCATAATTTTATCTAGTGTGCATAAAAGGTTTAGAAAAGAACTCAAAGATATTCTCATCTTTCAATAAAGATAACAAACAATTTCAAAACTAACAGACATAAAAATATTACCTAAACCAGGAAGAAAAGAAGTTTTTCCTAGGAAAAGTGATGTTAAATTTCTTATAAAAGTTTGACATGAGTGAGTTTATTCAGATAAAAGCAAGTATGCACAAATTTCTATACAATGAAATGAATATCTATATTTCAATGTGCAAGTTTATGCTTTATAATAACTTGGGAAGCATTATGAATGTTTTAGTTCATGTGTTTCAGTTCAGTGTGCAACCATTTTAATTCACAGTTATGAAGCTCAATTAATCCTTCCACCACATACTTATTTCACTGCAAATAGTTACATTTGACTTTAATTCCTTCCAGATTTCCTTTAAAAATAATATCTTTCAGGGAATATTTTTATCTGCAGTGAATTTAGATTTAAATTAGTGAAGTTATATTGGTTTCAGTGAAATTAACTGAAAACTTACTACCAAAGTCCACAGATTCCACTGTGACAACATCAAATATGGTATGTTAAAGAAATTGAGGCTGGAGCATTATGTAAAACATGAGACCAGAATTTAGCCCTTAATAGGAAAAAGACTGCATACTAAAAGTGTATTCTAAGAAACTCTGAACAACTAATTATGTTTTGTGATTACATTTTTCTCAGCAATCACAATCCAGCCACACTAAAAATTCATTTCCAAATGCACTGAGAAATTCAAAATATTAAAAAGGAACAAGTTCAAATTGCTTGGAGAAACAATTTCAGTAGTTGGATATGTATAGTTAACCTCTCAGCCACAATTATTTAACAATGTGTGTTTTGAATCAAAAAGGAAATCCTAATAGGAAAAAGCAAAAAAAGACCATCCTGCACATCATACTCTACCCTTATAATCAGTCTGTATTCATTTTCTATATTTATATGCTCCACCCCTGGCAGTGTTCAAGGCCAGGATGGACGGAGTCTAGGGTGACATGGTTTAGTGCAAGGGGTCCCGCCCTATGGCAGGGTGGTTGGAACAAGATGATCTCAAAGTTCTTTCCAACCCTAACTATTCTATGATTCTATGATTTTCAGGTCATGCCCACTAATCTGTAATGTAAAAAAAATCCCAAACAAACAAATAAAACAACCAACCTTACAAATTCTCCTGAATTCATTTACTTCTTTCTGCATTTCTCCCCTTTTCTACACTTCACATTTACCTCAAATTCTCCAATTCTAACTGCTTTATCAGGAATTGTACACACATCATTGGAAGCCAGTAAAAGAGAAAAACCGTTCAATATTTATTACCTGGTCAATACCCCGTCCTTTGCATTGAAGAACAATTACTTCTAGGAGTTTGGCTGCATGGCACTCTGCATCTTCTCCTGCATCTCCTGTTAATACCTAACAACCAGGATGACAATTTAGTTTATCAATATGAATCACTGATAACTTTGAAATCAAATGTGCTCCTGTACCTGCATACATCAAAAACCCTCTATATAGCATATACATATCTATTCATGTTATATTTTGTGAAGGAATTAAGACATATAAAAAATCATCTCTATAGGACATAAATAAGGATAAGTGGC
Organism: Agapornis roseicollis; assembly: GCA_002631895.1. Taxonomy (NCBI): domain Eukaryota; kingdom Metazoa; phylum Chordata; class Aves; order Psittaciformes; family Psittacidae; genus Agapornis; species Agapornis roseicollis. The sequence continues at coordinate 118,541 of NDXB01001262.1, read as the reverse complement.
TAAAGATGAATTTAAAAAATTTGAAGAAACTGCTACAGCTCTTTACGAATGTTAGCATTTTCTGTATATCATAGCTCTCCATTTTTAAAAGGAAATGCTACTGGCAAGAAACATTGATGTTTTCCACATTCTGCTTCCATTTTTTTAATTCAGTTCTAATAGACACTGGCAGATTAGCACATTGGCAAAGTGAAGCCCTATCTCTAGGCTAGTTTCTGATTAAAAAGATCTATGCAATCACTGTATGTGTATGCACATACATATGAAACTGACTGCTTCTTTTCAGTACATTTCAACCCTATGGTCAGTATCAAACAAGCGTGACAAAGAAGAATTCTGAAACACACTGAATTTCCATAAGTTTCTTAAAAGTAAGACAGTAGCTAGATGCCTAACACTCTATAATGTCTAAAATCAGAGAAAGGCTGCTGTGTAATCTCATACTTTCAGATGAGAGAATCAGCATAGAAGAGAAACATAAATGTAAGAGGAACTTCAAAGGAGTTCACACCTTAGCTGACAACTAGAGAAATCCAATTGCAGATACACAACCCAAAGAAATCAGGCTTCATTAATTCCTCTACTTACCAAAATAGCTGTTCATAAAAGAGAGTCAAGATGAACAGCAACTTTCTCCCACACAGATTTGTACATGTAATTTATTTAAAAGCATGTCACTTAACAAGTGTGGAAGTGCTATGTGTACTCGGAACTGAGCCGAGACCAAATTTCATTTTGTTCTGAAATGACTGCCAACCACCTGACAGTTCAGGTCACTCCGCTAATCTGATTGTTAAGCACCAATGATGGGCTCAACAGTAAGAATGAGAAGCCTTACCTTTTTACACATAGCATAAATGATTTCTAAATGCTTTGGGTTAGACAGTAAAGTATTAGTGTCAATGGTCACATAATTATGCAAGAGAGGCATCATATCTGCAAAACAGGGAGAGCAAAAGAGAAAAACATTATAAACTAATCCATCCAATTGCAAACCAGTGAGGCTGCAGTCCTGTAATGGAATTCATTAGCTCAGACTCTTGGATATGGGTGGAAATGTGGAAACTCAAACTCTGCAAAAGTCTATTTTGAAGCATTTTTCATAAAGTGCACCATGCAGGGTGCCTTGTCAGAAAAGGAAACAGAATTTTAATTAATTAATTTGTAGTTTCACATTAACTTTGTATATTTCAGCTTGCTTTGAGTTCAGGACCTCCTACAATAACTGATCACACTGACAGATTTGAACACGTTTCTCCTACTTAAATATGCTTCTGTTATACTCCCACACTAAACAGACGGTCAGGGCATGACTCAAATACACGATCATTTTAAACCAAAATATTAAATGGAAAAGACCCTTACTAAGGTGGGTTTTAGAAAGTAATTCCTAAGCAGTAGAAACATCAGTAGAAGTGATCATACCTGCAAAGTACTCAAAGCAATCCTGCTGGAAAACTTCGTATAGGACACCCAGAAGCTGCCACATTTGAGGTGAAATCATCTGGCATGTCAAGCTGTAGGCCAAGGAGAGAATTTCTTCATAAAACTCTGGAAAGGAGAAACAATTTGAAGTAGGGTGCTTTGAAAAAACTAAATTAGTTTGCTAATACCTTGAAATCTGAAACCACGCCCTGAGTCATATAACAACTAGAATTAGTGACTTTTAGCAATTAGGTACTAAATTAACAATTAGTAACTAAATCAATATGTAGAAAAATAATACAAACTGGAAAAGACTCTTTTTGATGAGCCTTATGATGGCTATAGTTACAATGATATGCATAGTCTTCCATTACACATACACACCAGAAAAATACCAGCACAAAGACATTGCTTCTAAACAATTTACTGAAAAACATTTTCTTCCCTCAACTTTCATTTTTTCTTAAAGGCCTTATCCCCAAACTGTGTAAGTCTTTAGTCAAGGGTACTGATAAAGCAGTAATTTAATTACAGCCCATGTCCTTTCACACAGCTAGCCAGAACTATAATCAGAACTGCATCTTCTACTTTTGAATCTGACCTTCAAATCACAATAACCAGCATGACTAATGTATCAGGAGAAACAAATCATAACTGAAAATTAACAACTTTTATTCTTTAAAGAAGCACATATACAAAAAGATGGTTCAGGACCATCTTTTATTTGTAATAAAATAAAATAATGTATTTTTACATTAAAAATATCATTAAGTAATGTTTTTCTAAAAATTATCTCTAAAACATACCTATAACATGTTTCTGCAAAACAAGGCCAATAATCTGTAAACAAATACTCTCAAGCTGTTGAGTTATCTGAAAAAAGAACATAAAGAAGTTTATTTAAAAACTCAGAAATACAGGCATTTTATCAATGTATTTGACTAATTCAGTTTGACAAGTTCTTCAAAGCAAAAGGCTTTTATAACTTAAATGCTGTGTTAACGATTGGAATATTATGAAATAAGGTCTCGCTGATGTAAGTATTCATTTTCAATAAACAGTATTGCTTTAAAGCTTGACACAGTATTTTTTTTAATTAAAAAAAAAGAAGAATAATCTTATTTTATGGTTGTTCTACAGATCCTATCAAAAACTGCATCTGTTGTCCTGTCTGGATATGAAGTTAACACCGTACTCAAAGTGTTTTGAAATAAATCCTCTGTCCAAAAACCTTGAAGTAGAACAGGAAGAAGAAGAGATGGTTTCACCTAATGTCTATGGAGAGCTTCCCAGAGTAGGCTCAGTTTGAGGAGGCACATGCAGAAATTCAGAGCATACAACTGTGTCGAAGTCAGGATTCAGCCTTGCCATGTTAGACAGAGAGACTACATTTATGAATTAAACTAAATTAGAAATATATGGCTACATTATAAATCTAATTAAAGCCAGCAAATACAGACATTTCATGCTATTACCACAGGTAATTACAGGCATAATCTCGCAGGGAAAAATTAAGGGATTAAGTATGTGACTACAGATTCATCCTCTTACCTTCAAGTCACCTTTGAGTGACTTGAGTTTTCATCCTCTAAACTCTCTCCATACATAGGAGAGAGTTTTCAGCCTCATGTCATTTCTATATCTTTATATCACTTCTAAAACTATTTAATATCCTAAGATGAAGAGCACTCTGCACAGTATTTTAGTTCATGCTTCACACAAGAGAAACAAGCTTCTAAGTTTAATACCAAAACTATCCCAACCCTAAAGTTCTTCCTAGGCTAAAGCCTAAAGATCCACTTCAGACAATCATTCCTATTGCTCAGCTTACATACCAGATTTCATTTTAACTTTAAAAAGATGCAAGGGGTTCTTGTAAAGAAATGAAAAGATATTCTAAAATCCAATGGAACATAATGGTCTTATAAGAAAATAACCAGTATTTTAATGAATCTATTTTCAAAATTATAAGCTTCATAAAAAGACCCTTGCAATGAAGCATTCTCATTGTAAAACAAGGAATCGAAACAACCTAGGACAAAGCACTTTTATGCTGATTTTAAAGTTACTGACTTTGCCTCCTTGATCAGTGACTGAACTCCTTCCTATCTCAGTTAGCTCAGGTGGTATGAGCAGAGAGAATCTTTCTTCCCTGAATATGTGAAACATAGACTTACATTGCACTCAAACTGGAAGACCAATTCCTAGGAATTCTATCCAAGAAATTGCTGAGTAAACAACAAAATATGAGTCAGCATTGTAAAAAATTAGCCTTGTGCAAAATATTTCTCCCTAAAAATCTATTTCAACAGTCTGTAATACAAATATCCAGTTAAGTATTACCAAAATAAGAGCTAAGGATTTTAGCCTCAGGATAAAAATTCCCATGAAAGTGGAGAGTGCAACAATTAAAAAATCATAAAAGTAAACTGGGCTTTAAATTCAAATTTGTCAGAGATCAGTTGGTACTAATTCACCATGCTGCTATAGAAAAGGCACATTCATATCAACTCAAGAGAGACAACATACATAGAAGCGCTTGTCAAAATCAAAGAAAGGCGTAAGGGAACAGCAGGAGAGAAGACACATAAAAAAATCTCACCTCCTTGTGATCTTCCACAACTGTCAGGATTGTGTCAATTGTGTGTAAGATGCCCATGGCCATAACTGTTTTGTCCTCTACTTCTTCATATTCCTCACTCTGAAGTACTTTACCAAATATTTCAGCCTATGAAATAAAAAAACCCAACCAACTTGATATTCAAGAGCAAGCTCACATTTCTAATTTGTCATGCAAAACCAAGACAGCGAATGCAAGAGCAGCAATGCGTTATCTGTAAGAGCTGTCAGCACTGAAAAATACATGCCTTGCTTTTGAAAGGAGAATACAGAAAATTAAAAACTCCTTTTTGAGAAGTTTGGCTATGATGCATCATTTGAAATATTAAATAGGTAAAAGATTAGCTCATTAAAAACAGTGGCAAAATTGGTATCTTTAAAAACCTACAGGTTGTAAAGATGCTTCATACTGAAATGAATACAGTGAATACTAAAAGTGGATCTTTATAACGATTACTTTAAACAGTGTGCAATTCATACAAAGTTCATTACATATTTACTAAACTAGGCATGTTCTTCTGACTGGACTGTTACTTTACCCTTGCCTCTTACCAGGTGCTGAGTCATGTCAACTGCGATAGTAGCTACTTCCTGACTGTATTCACAGATCATCTTCTGGATTACATTAGTAAGATCGTCGTTTTCCGTCTCTCTAACAATGTGCAAGAGCTCTTGCATAACTGGCCTTACATAAGGCTTCACATATTCCTTAGCTAAAAAAATCAAATAAAACCCAGGTGAAATCAACTGTCCATAGACACAAATACCCAGTATCTCAAAACTATTATGGAACTGACTACTCTTGAACAACTTAAGTTGATTCACGAAAAAAAAAACCAAAACCCAAAGCCAAAAAAATCACTCAAGGCACATTTGCGGCCCATAACCAGCAAACCAACAAAGTAAGTAAAATGTACATTTACCACATTCAATACTGAAACACCATCTACAACTAAAACCCATTGTTTGGGGGAAACACATGCCACCATTCATTCTTAAAGATCCAAGTTATTTCTTTTCGCTAAAGAAAAACAAAGGCAGGTGCTATTTACTTTATTCAAAGAAATTTGTTGATTTCAACTTTTTTTGTGTAGAGACCTGCGGTAAAAACTTGAAGTCGGAATTCTGGGATGTATACAGTACTAATGGGCAAGTGAAGCTGTCTAAACATGATGAAATGCTCTGAAATCTACATCTTTCAAGTGGCAGAACTGTTTAGATAAATCTACACCAACCTCCTCATCAGTGTATGCAACTAATGAATCACTGTAGCATACCTTGCTCTTGGTTGCTTATTAACGTCTGAAGAGCTATGGCTGCTTCTACTTTGACAGGCATTTCCTTATCTTCAATCAGGCTCTTCTTTGCCAACTCTACTGCATTCCTCAAATTTAGCTCATTGTGAAATTCCAAAGCACTGAATGAATGAAGTACCCAACAGGACTGCATGATGGGAAAAAAAAAGCAAGTTTAGAAGCGACTACAGTTCTTAGCATTTTTTAACTGATACAAAACCAATGCCAATTATCCCCACTTGCACATATTGCCTTTTTTTTTTTTTTTCTTAATTATAGTGTATTCCTACAGTAAATACAACAGGTTTTGCACTCTAGCAGTTCATAGAATCATAGAATAGCTTGGGTTAGAAGGGACCTTAAAGTTCATCCAGTTCCAGTCCCTCTGCCATTGGCAGGGACACCCTCCAATTAAACCACATTGCTCAAAGTCCCTGCAAGTCCAGCCTGGCCTTGTAAACTTCCAGTCCTTTACCTTCCTTTCTCAAATCCTAAAAATACACTATGGACATAACTGTCATTCATAATTCTGGTCCTTCTGAGGAAAAAAAAAACCAACAAACAAAGCAGAATAGGAATTAAAGAAAATTAAATGTTTATGACAGATGGGACCAATTGGGGATTTTCTTCAAGCTACACTCAAAAACTGACATTACCTAATCTGTGGAAGTCCACCTATTATTCACAGTCATACAACCACTCTAGTTTCTGAGATTTACTAAAGCAAAATAGTCACAAAAGGGCCACAATCAAAGAAGTAAACAATAACATGAGAAGCTTTCCATCAATTCATTTAACTGACAAGCCATTTTTAAATCAAAATGCTGAAAAGCTACTGAAATTTTAGTATGCATTTGCTTTATTCCTTTCATTAACATTCAGAATGAAGTCAAATTGCAAAGGAAAGAAACATGGCAAATACTGAAATAGTGATCTAACTTGTGAACTTACTCTAGCTCTGAGGTACCCCAGGTTGGACAGGAACAGTGGAAATACATGATTCTGTAACATCAGCTCCATTTGATCCTTGAAGACACTCTTCTGTTGATGTAAACAGAAATTAAGTTTGAAGGCCACTTATTTTACATACTTCATTCTAGCCCATATTCCATTTCAGCTACCAACTATGGGAAATATAATGATTTGTCTATGTAGCAAAGGTATTCTCTCACAAAAACATTTGGATCTTGTACTTTGAACTGAACAAACCTCATACGCATAGCAAGTTCAAAGCCAGATAAGTGAATGGTACATACAATAGTCAACTCTATGTAACTCATTACAATACTGTAAACTGGAGTTTCCATTTTCTTTAAGGCAGTTGCTTCCAGATTATTTTTCTTAAAAATTAATAAGGAGCAATAACCTAGTACCTCCATTCTTTCTACAAAAGAGTACATACATACCTGAAGAAAAATATAAGCTTCAATATAAAAGAGATCTGAGGTTCAAATTACCTACTATCAGCATCAAAACTAATTATTTTACAAACTACAATAATAACTCACATCTTTTTTTGTTTATTAACAGACTGAGATATGTCTTTTGCGATAGAAAGCTGAAGAATAATCAATGAATATAATCTATTATTATTCAAACCTTGGCAAATCCCAAGATATTCACAGGAAGCCAAGAACACCAGCATGGAGACCTGGGACTTTCTTAGCACCTCTAGCCCCAGGATACTACAAAATATGTATGCTGGGGGACTGTGTAAACATCTAAAGGAATGATTCAGCAGCTGAGATAGGACAAAAGGGTGAAAAGGGACATTCAACATGCAAAATATATCTTGGATGATCACACTTTTATTTCACCAATGCATAAATCATTTTTTCACACACTAATTTCCCAGCCTTCAGAGGGGCAGATGAAGAACTGGACAGAGGAAAAAAAACCACAGAGAAGGGAAAAGAGATTTCCTTTGTGCACACAGGTAAGAGATTTTCATACATTAAACCGGAGCCACTATAGGGAACCAGCTGGCCAAGGCAGAATGGTCATTGTGTTTTATGGAGCTCCTTACAGTCTCATCTCAGTCGGCTCACTATCCAAAAAGCACTATAAATCAAGTCTTCTATGAAGAAACAAATAATGGGATTTTTCAATCTGCCAAATCCCAAACACAAGAAATTCAGAGCTGAAAAACACCTGCAATGTTTGGGGCTTTTATAAAGTGTATATATAAAATATATACTCTTCTATAAAATATAACTTCATGTTTCAAGACTGAAAATTTGAAATAAGAGCAGTATACTGGAATAAATTCTTTTTTTTTTTTTTTTTGCCTTCAGGACAGAGATAGATGGCTTTAGAAACCCCAAATCAATATGAAAGGCTCCTCACAATACAATGTCCTCCTATAATAATGTTCACTCTTATACTCCAGCATGAGGGAGGGCATTTACAATCTAATGTAACCTACAAAATACCATCAAAAGTTACCAATGTTTCTGGATTTCAGATCAGACTGTAGATTGGTATGGTGGTAACAAATAGGTGGTAAATGTTGCTTGTAAGCTGAAGACACATTCCGCACAGACGGACAACTCACATAAAATATAATAAAATACTTTTTAAAGGAAGCCTCCATTACAAGGCTGCCATTCTCATGATAAAAGTGATAACTTCTTGTAAGCTACCATGGAGATAAGGCATACTTTAGACTCCACCTTCTACAAAAGCGTAAGAGAAACTGTAATCACTATTACATCAGAGAGCAACAGTTTAGATTAAATGTATATTTAAATACCAGACAAATACTCAAAATTCTGAAGATATTGTAAAAAAATTGGAGGAACGTTAGAAACTCTGTGCTCTGTCCAGTTACTTTCAAAACTCCTAAATGGCAGACAAAATAAGAGTTAAAGCCACATACTGTAGGGTAAGAAAGCTGGCAAGCTAGACAAAACATTCCTGCAACATGTTAAGTAAACGTTTTTCTAGAACCAGAAGCCCAAAATAGTGCAGGCTGTTGGGCAGTTTGCTAAAGAATCATAGAAAATGTTATTGATGGAATGCATGCTGGCATTTTTAACACCCTTTCATTTTACTTGTAAACAAACAGTGCTTTGGAGAAACTTGAGAAGAAAATTATGCCTACAAAATGGGAATATAAACCCCAGGAATATAATATTTGCAAAGAAACAAACCCTCAGATTCTTACCACACAGTGCAATCTCTCTACAGACCTTATAAACATGGCTAAGGGGTAGCCACACTTCTTAAACTATGACTTTCTATTGGAAAAGGCAGTTAATAATAAGAATGAAGAGCCTTTTTCACTTCTTTACCCACATACCTTCAATAAAATATCTGCTAGGGATCCTATGACATGCAAAGCTCCATCTTTCTTCCTTGGATCAATGTTTGGCTCCGTCAGAATCTGGTAGCAATATGCCATCATTTTTGGTAGTACCTATGCAAGACAGAAAACATAATCTTCTTTTGTCAATTTTAATAGTATTGTTTAAGTTAAAAAATTCAAGCAGAAATTTCACCTTGGCCAAAGCAACTGTAAGGTATTATGTGTAGCATCTTTCCATAGTTAAAATCTAGCAGGTTCCTTTTTCAACTTTTCAGGCCAACTTGTCAGAATTATATTAATCTCCTTGAAATTTCACATTAGTAACAGTACATAGGTATTTTTGTTGTTGTCTTGTGGTAAATCAAAAAAGATGATGAAAATGCAAGAGGCTAAACCAGTACTGCACCCATTTTATTGTCTCACACAGACACACACATATATATATACACCTATACATATACATGTGTGTACATACATGTATGAATATATACATGTTCAAGAACGGCTTGGACTAAAACCTCATAAACTTATTTTAATCTATTGATTTTGGAAGTAATTTCTGAAGTTGACTAGACTTGGAAAGGCTTCTTGGCAAAACTAATTGTTTAACGTCATTTCCATACCCATTATGTGCCTTTCAGATACTATCACATTTTGACAGTCCCAGTGTAAATTATGAAAATGAGAAGATCAGTGGGCAAGGACTGTTTTGACAATAAAGAAGAGGAAAGATCATAGGCTATTCCACCTGACAAAAAAACTAAGCTTTTCTCTAAAAATCTACCTGATGAAAGAGCTCCATGTTTACTGGATGTTAAAATGGTACCCAGAGAAAAGTTTACAGTTTTAGTAAACTTGCATATGCTTTCCAGGGCTTGGCAATCTTTTGCACGGATTAATGTAAGTATAGAAATATCTACAGGAAAGTTATGTCCTCATTTAAAGAGCAACTATGAAACTGCTTTAATTCATGATAATTTCACTGTTGTCAACTGAATTTAAAATAACATCAGAAAAAACTAATAAGGATCAAGTTCACTTTCCCCCTGCTACAGTTTGGAAAGCTCAGAACATCCATGACAGAGGCTGTTTGTAAACTTGGGAAAATACCAGTACATCTATTCCAACTCAGTTCGTATCCAGCTGAAAGAGGAAACCACTTATTTATTTATAAACGCACACATATTTTAATTCACCCAATATTGATAGCACTCAGCCAGGAAAACATTTGACTATGTATTAGCAAGCAGATTTTTCAAGACTAGCTTCCTGGAGCATCTTCAGCTTTAAGGGAAAATTACATCATTAAGGAAACTTCAAATAATTAGAAAGCACTAGTTTCATACCTCTTTTCTCTTCTTCGCAGCAGTATAAAGGAGATTTTGTGCTGCTGTTGTAGTAGATGCATAATCTTCAAATACATCTAAAAAATTAAAACAAATAAATATCCATTTCTGAATGACAGAATAAAACTTTTATAAACCATCTTGTCTGTGGGATATCACAAAATCAGGGTGAATATGTAACTTTAAAACTATTGACAGCTGTATACACAGTTAAAGAGTCAGATCCAAGCTTGTGTCACATAGCTTATGAATGCATTTACTTCGTGCTTTCCTGATGTTCTTTCTGACCACTCATCATTCCCTTTATTAGGAATGTGTTATTTATTCATTAATTCTTGGAGACAATGTATTTAAGGGATTAAAAGTGCTGGGGTTTGGGGGTGTGTGTGTGTGTATTAAAACTTCTATAGGAAAACCAACAGTACACTTCAGTACCATCTGCATACCGTACGTACACATTTTTGGCTTGATTTTATTAAAAAGTCATGGGAAACTTTTTGCTTGTGAAAACTACTTGGCTATGGGCTAGCTCTAAATGTGCTGAGAGTTTAAGCTTTTTAGCTTCATTCATAACAAGTAAACCTCCTTTAATTATATTGAAAATATCACTTGCATGTTGAAGAAAAAAAAATCTGCACTGCCAAAAAATATGTTCTAATGCAAACATCCCTACACAACCTAAATTAAAGAAAAGGATCTGAAAGACCATAATCTTAAATTGTGGTTAAAATTACACACTAACTTTTCCTGAGAGCCTGAAGATAAAACATGATTAAGAAATACGAACAAATTACTGAATTCTCTTCCAAACCCAAACTATACTTCAACTGAATGTAACTTCATGCTTATTTCTTTTCTTTATCCTTCACCATATTTAACTGTCTCACTACATATAAAAATAGGATTCACTACTTATACAGCATGAACTGAATTCACATACTAAAAATGAGCAATGTATTTGTACCCCAGTGATCAACACTATATTGTGATTAATTTTTTGCATAACAACTCTTCAGGGATTTTTCTTATTATTCTATGAACATTTAAATTCTGCTTTCACATATACTAATCCCAAATCAATTAATTAAAAATTCCCAAATGCTACATATCTTTGTGGTGCCTGGCTTAAGGAATTTTTCCAGCCACAGCTGCTGTATTTTTAATAAACCTTTCTCTTTCTTAAGGACATGAGTCTTTTAATAAAAGTAGTTATTCATAATATGGTCTTACGTGATATACCATGATTTTGCACTGTGTCTTTTGGAAGAATATGTATTTATAATAATCTTACAACTTAGCAATAATAATTGGGAAAAACTCTGAAGATATTAACAATTTTCAGTAAGGAAGAGCAAGTCAGGCCTCTTCTGGTCAAAGCAAGAGCTGCAAGAGATTCTGAAACTGGCATTAAAAAGAGAGCAAGCTAGTCTATTTGTGCTGCACTGAGCACATGTGAAGTAGGAAAAATTGTTAAAAGAATCATTTAAAGCTACCAGCCAAGTGGCCAAAACTCACTTGATCTGCTGCTTTCTCTTAACTCAGATTTAACTGAGATTTAAGAAACTAGATTTTCTTCCTCCAGTCCAGGACTCTAGTAAAGACAGAGACATTACAGTGGCCATGCTGTTAACTGGGACTATAGCGCACAGTTATGATGAAAGCAAAAATGTAAACACAAACATTTACCGAATTTCATGCGGATATATTCATATGGATCCTCTTGCCAGAGCTCTTCGTCCTCATCTTTGTAGCACATTAAAGAGAATATCACTTCTTCTGTTATACTCTAATATTAGATAAGTACACACAAAATCAAATTCCAGTACAGGTTCCCTCCACTACGCACTAATATATTAGACTTACTTTCCTGAAGAGTCAAATCCTTTTAACCAGTGTTAATTCTGGCCAACAGAAATAAGCTTACAATATACTTTTCTTTTGCAACAGCCCCAGACAGCAGCAATTGTATAATCTACCTTTATAAAGTGACTCACACAAAATATACTTCAGGACACAGTCTATGAACAGAACATAGCATTCGGCAGAAGGATCTCACCAGTGAAACACTTAACATGAGAATGGACTTCAAAGTCCTTCTTTGTATGAGTCATTGGATTGACTAACTACAACAGACGAACTTATGATTTGAAAAAAATAAAAGCTCAACGATAACACTTCACTTGGTTTTAGTTCATGTATAAAACAAAGAGTTAGGTTTCTCACAGTTCATGTTCTCTTTGCCCACTATCTGTTCACTACAATCATAGAATCACAGAATGGTTTGGGTTGGAAGAGCATCCAGTTCCTACCCCCCTGCCATGGGCAGAGATACCTTCCACTAGCCCTGGTTGCTCAAAGTCCCATCCAACCTGGCTTTGAACATTTCCAGAGATGGGGCACCCACAGCTTCTCAGTCAACCTGTTCCACTGTGTCTCACCACCCTCATAGTAAAGAATTTCTCCCTATATCTAATCAATTATGACTTTCCAGATTTATAGACAATTCAAAACACCAGTAAGTAATAAAAGACAGAACATTATGACTGTCTGGAAAACTTCCAAAATAAAAATATGGAACAGAATCTTTAGCTGAGTTGCAATAGAATCTAGTCATAATACTGGAAAAAAAACAACGACATTCATACAGAAATGCTATTTTTTGCTCAGATCAATTGCTGCACGAAACCTTCTCTAAAACTGAAAAACTGCTCGTGGTGTTCTGTTGTTTCTATAATCTCTGATGACATGCAGTGTTTATGACTGGGTTTTATACACTGACCTGTATGTGTGGCTTCATTTGCTTCCATGTTACAGAGTGAATAACCCCTTGGTTCAGATAATTTAATGTTTGCTGAAGAACACGTGGTGCAACATAGTCTTTTTGCCTGTACTGGTCTAAGATTCTTAAGAGAACCTAAAGAAATGACAAATTAGTATTTTTATATGAAGTTTCTTTCTCACATACAGACATGCAGTGAACTGCTTCAGTAAATGCACATGGACAGATTAATTAGTTTTACAGCAGAGGTTCTATGGTTAGTTATCAATGTAATGCCTTTGATCCAAATATCAGAAAACATTTAAATATGTTATTTCATACATATATTATGTATAATATATATTAAAGTATATATATTATCCATATTAGATCCTGCAACATTACGAATATTGCATGATCTAATCCTGCAAGCATTTATGTGCATGCCTACCTTTACTACTAACCCCACCATGTCATCGCTTGTCATAGTAAACCAAAGATACACTTCAATATTCACAGGCTCTCAGTTTGCGCAGGCCTCAGCAAAATTTGGAATTCGTTAGGAAAAGTTACAGAGAGATTTTCAAACTGGTTGGCTGCTAAATCTTTTAGTAGTGTCTGTGTTCATTTTTTAAGGACAGGCCCCTAAAGAAGACAAATTACTTTGGAAGAACAGAGGTAAGAATAGAAATATTAACTAGAAAAATAGGTTAGTGCCTAAATCTGTGAATCAGAACAGACGCAAAACCCTTCAACTCCCTTTTGTAACCATCAGCTAGTACCACCCAGCCTGCTATCACAAATTCTGTCACAGAAAGCTCCCTTAGCATACAGGCTTGCTCTACTAAGAAAAACCTACAGAACAAAGCCACTAATCTGCATTAATGGCAGATGAACCATGTTAGTAAGTGTAAAGAACTGACATGCACATGAATAACAATAAAAATCAAGGGCAATGCATAACAAAATATCAAGTCATATTTTCAGAAGGACAATTCTGCTTCATAATTCTTCACAACATTATAATAGATCTTATTTTTGATATAACTCCTTCATTAGGAGTACCAGTCTTAAGTCTTTTATATGATATGCTCCTTGGGCAAGAATTATCTATAGCTCATATAGATTCTAGCATGATGCCAGCACAACTGATAAATAAATAATGAAGGCTTAGTAATGTAATATTCACAATAGAATTCTTACTAACTCTGCAAGAAAACATGACAAATCAGCATGTAAGAGCCAGAAATAGAAGAAACATGCAGATGGTCCAGTCCATTTATCTTGAAAGCCAAACTGCTCCCTCTGCTACATAGCGTAATCTCTTAACAGACAAACCTTAAGTATTTCAAATGACAATTGCTCATGGGATTTTATTTCTCCACTTAGAAGTTACACACTGAAAGGAGTTTAGAATAGATGTTAGACTATTTAAATTTAATGCTTACAGCCTTACCACAACCATTCCTCTCCCTGGTTCTTAATATTAATATATTTACACAGAATTAATACACTGGTGGATAAACTATCCTACTGTCAAACTGGATGGCAAAAAGTAATTTTGTTTTGCAGACAATCCTGGCATTTTGAAATCTAGTTTAAATTTGACTTGAAGTTATAATAATAGCCTGGCACCCCGCATCGAATTTAAATCATAAGAAGCCTAAAGATGCCCTGTCAGGGATTTTTAATCCGACAGCATGCTAAGCAGCCACCTATCCTGGAAATAAACTTTATCCTAACACTTGCCACTTGAAAAATTCTGTTCCCAGGTGTTTTTCAAGATTTACAGGTCAAAGGGAGACAAGAGCACAGATCATGAGAAGGAGTGTATTGCAGTCTCCTGGCTTCTTAGGAGCCTGTTTGGAATATGTAATCCAAAAGCCTGAACACTCAAGAGCTTTAGCTGAGAACTATGCTTGTAATCATACAGTATATGGGAGGCTGCATAAGAAACAGGAGGAGCTGTGTCAAAAACATCCAAGCCTGGGAGCCAGCACTTTTTCAGGCACCAAATTACTACATCCATTCTGCCAAACCAGGGAGATGCTGGAAGCCCACAGCTGGAGGGGTATACAGCTGGGCTGACAGAAAACCACAGAAAATTCTGACAGGAATTGCCTTTCTTCTATGCAACTCCATCAGAACTGAGATGTCTCCACAACACCATGCTGCTCACAAATAATTAGCATTCCCCAACAAAAATTTCCTTGCAAAGTGTGAGTTTATGCTGTATCTTCATAAAATATGTTTGCCAAGTATAAAACCACTTTCACTGCTGTTCTCCAGACACCTTCTAATCTGCTTCATCTTCCTGAAAGAAAACAGTATCATTGGATTACTGTGCCTAAGTTGTCTGTAACAAAAGCACTTCCTAAAGACTGGCCTGAAAACATACTCTTCTATGATATGAGGGGTCTGCATCAATAGTTTTGTCTCTCAGCTGTATCTAGAATGTTCATACACGGTAATACCATTTCACCAGCACTCACCTTTCCTGAGAATTTTCCTGCAAGGTTGTTTGAATTGCTGAAAACTTGTGTTATGTACTTGAGCTCTAAATAACCTCTCAATAACTAAAAGGAAGACCTGCCTGACTCAGTTCATTTTTGTTTCATGACTGAACTTTGACAGGAGCACACTGTTGAAAAGCAATACATTACGTAGTGGAATTATTTAATTCAGAAACAAGTGAACTGTACTTACCTGTTGTATGCCCACAGCGTATGTTTTTAAAAAAAACTCTGAGAATTCAAAGTATTCTTTAGTTACATTCCCAGGACTTCCATACCTTCAAAAAGAGGATGCAGATATTTACATTTTGAGGATTCTATTGTGTCAGGAAAACAGTACTTTCTAAAACAAAGGGCCCCCGCATAGTCTTCCATACCCAAAGGAATCCTCTCAGTCAGATTCCTTCTAAACCATTACTTCCCCTATAATACCCTGCTTCCCTTTTCTTAAATTACCGTAATATACAATACAGGAGTCAAGTAAATATAGCCACCTTTTTGTCACAAGCTCTGTAACTTTCATATTTATGGATTCATTGCAAATCTTTCCTTGCCTTTATATTTGAGAATTTAAGCACTTGTAGCTGGATGTAGTAAAAAAATTCAATAAATTTTAAAAGATGTACTTCTTCCATAGGGCTACTGTCTTGCTGTCTTAAAGTTAATTCATTTCACTAAGAGCTCAGACCAGTGGCTATGCCAGTAGAAGCCAGAATACAGCAGCAGGAATACCTCTTCCATGACCATGAGCTGTTAAATCAACTCAACCGTCCTGTTTAATTGCACCTCAAGTAACATTACATATTTGTAACACAAATTTAGTTTCTAATCAGTTTGTTAGTTGGTTACCTTTCAAAAAGACGAGCTACAATATGCAATGCCCACTTCTTGCATTTCCACCACACCAGCTCCGGTCTATCATCTTCATCAATTTGCAAAGTCTCCTATAAATAAATACATTTTAAATTAGCTGTGTGTATTGTTGAGATCAATGATGCTTTCAATGTTCCTTGTTGAGTAAACTACTACAAACGGACAGCCCCAACCAAAAACTTTGGTTCTGTTAACAGCTATGTAACACTCAGAAACTTTCAAATACGTTTACTAGTCAATATCACTGTGTACGTGCAGTACGTGCACAATCCCTGTACTTTAATTTTCCTAATTAAAGATCTTAAAGTCCTTTCCAACCCTAACTATTCTATGATTCTAAGATAAATATGCATATTTACAACCACTCTTAGATATACTTGAATACCACACAGCATGATACTAACTCTTTAAAATATCTACACCTTAACCATATTCTAATACAAAAGTTATTAAAAGAATGTTATGGTTGTGAAGGAAATGCATAAAATACTGAGGAAATGCCAGTTAATGTTGTACATACACAAACAAGAATTTAATTACTACTTTTGTTCTTCAAGAAATGTTAAGGATGAGTGAAAGAAAAAGAGGAACAGAGAGAAATGATGGGTTTGTGATGAGCTTTCTCTTCTTGTTTGAGAGAAACTGGCTAAAATATTTGGAAACTTGCAAACATCCCAGACTGGGGTTTACATGGTGTCACTACTTTGGAGAATGAAATTTGAACAGCGTACATGATCTTCCTGGCTTTCTGTCAGAAATACCATTTATTCCAAGGATAAGAATCTTAAACAGATGACCTTTTAAAAAAAGAACACTTAGAAAATCTTCACACTGACTGTTCCTCAAATGGCAATGCACAAGCATTGTTTTTGCAAAACTAAAACTTACTGGAGGCACATTTCTATCTATGATAGTACGGAAGATCTCCATCCACTGAGTCATAGTCTGGTTATTCACCAACTGGAGCGGCAATGCATACTGAAATAAGAATAAAAACCACAGTCATAAAATACTGATTTTACCTGAAAAAGGTAGATGTTTCTACAGTAGTTACAATCTGAGGAAGATGAGGTCTTAAGCAAAATTAAAACTAATTAGGTTAGATATTAATACTACTCTAATTTCATCCTTCTCGGTAAAATTTACAGAGGAATTTCTGAACAGACACTATTTGAGGAAAGTTCCTTAGTCTGAGAACTTGCTGATTCTTTATTTCTTCCTCTTCTTCGCAATCCCCAGCTAACTGTTAGGGACCACAGCAGTGTTGACATTACAGGGTTTGGGTAAACCAATAGCATTTCAGGAAGTAAAATATATTCCTAATTACTACAAAGCTACTATCTAGTAAATCTTACTTCTCTACAAAATCTAAAGCAAAAGCTATTGAAAAGTAAAACAGGATCTTAGGATCTTTTTAATCCTCTCCCCATCTAATAACAAACTATTTTAGTTTTTTAACCCCTACTACGAATTCTCTTGCTGCCCCTTATGTAAAATCTTGGTTTGTTCCTCATTCTCTGAAAGTGCTTCCTGAACAAATACATCCCTGTAAAAGCCAAACTCATCTATTTAAAATGCATGTGCCTCAATAAATAATTTCTGCCAGATCTTCAGAAGATAATGAGAAATGCCACCTATTGAAGTGCACTATTTGACAATTATAGTACAATACCCACTGACACTTTCAGAGCCCAATAAGCACAGTCTAGATACCCATACAGTTTAGGTTATGTGTGACTTCACAGAACCAGGAACATTTATCCAGTAAACTTACAAACAGGATGTGCAAAAGTACTATATTCATTCAAAATTTAATCTGGGGGATCATGTGGCCTGTTTTTAAGTAGAAAAAAAATCTATAAAGAACATATTTTTATAAAAGCTGTTTATTGTACATGACTTTTCCCAGTGAAATTGATATTCTTATGCAATCACACCAGTGAGTGTACTGAAACGGCTCATTGTGCTCAGCAAAGTAAAAGTTTCGGTTTTTCTCTACACAGATGCCAACCTGAACAAGAGCATAGAAGATTTTCAAGATTTGTTTCTGAAGCAGTACAGAGTAATGGGAGTTATCAGGCAAAAGCTGGATCATCTGCTGCTGAATCCGAGGCAAAAATATTTGCATTGCTGCTATGAGAGGATCTCGCTCCTCTGCTTTTTTGTATCTGCAAAGGAAAGAAAAACATTGGTCCAGGATCTACACACTGTTGATTCTAATGCCTATTCACCACCAGCAATTTAACTCCTGTACCCTAAAAGCCTAAAATTAAATAATTAATAACCAAGCACTCATTCTCCTCTCCTCTAACACCTATCTCAACAACTTGTGCAAATTCACTAACCTATAAATACAGAAATTAAAAACAAAAAATGGTACCTTATCTAGAATGTAGCTACAGGAATGGAGAACTAACATTCTTTACTCCTGATTTGTCAGCTCACAGGAGCAAGGACTTGAATGTCTCTGATGTTCATAACAGTGCCAAACCCAAGCTGGGCGCTCAACAAATAGAAATGAAGAGCCATTGAAAGGGAAAGACAATTCCTTTGTCTGGAAAAGATTCTATCTTTCTCCATTTACATTTCTTATGTGCAGTTTATACATATATTTCTAACAATGGACTTATTTTTCTTTTTTTAAATTAGTGAGAATGCTCACTACATTTCTTATAATCTATGCTTTGTGGATTTAGATTATAGGATGCTATAGGTAACAAAATGCAATGACAGTACTGTATTCATGACATAAAAGAAAATAATCCGCATTTATATATCAATGATTTGGGGAATCATCAAACAAGTTAAGAAATTTTTCACAAATTAATTAAATCAGATCAAAAGTAAAAAGCCTCAAGACAAAAGTCAGTAAATTCATACAGATTACTCCTGGCGTCTCTGCTTTCAATTCACTGGTGATATAAAGGTGACAAATAGCTTTCATTTATTTGCAGGAAAGAAATCATAGGACACTTATTAATTCCTATTTTCTATCTGAATTCCTTGTAGAACTGCCAGCACTCTTAAGAATGTCATTCTCACCAACCACCTGAGACTGAAAGTACTGCTACCTCATCTACTGATGGACATCAACTTACTCATAAGTCTTCACCAGCTGATACAGGCACAGGAGGCTCCCAAGCCAACTCCCACTGTTTTGAGATTGCAAGTAGTAGCCTATCTTGTCTACCACAGCTGTCCAGTGGCCAGGAAAGTCATGTTTAATGATAGCACGGAGGCACATTGTCAACTGGGCTCTATGGCAGGAGGGAATAAGAAATATAAGTAAATAAGATCACAGCATAGTGTTTAATTTTAAAGAACAGATCCCAAATCTTGGTTTATTGGCCACAAGATGCACATTACATCATAAACATCATATGCATTTTAACAGCACTGAAAGTGTTTTGGGAAGTGACAGAGGAAAAACAAGGAAAAAAAAAAATCCAAGGGGATTTAGCTTCAAGGAAGAAACTAATTTTAGGACATTTTGGCTGCTTTTCTCCCTTCTTCACACTCATCAATTAATTGCTCATGACACCAGCTAGCTTTGTACCTTGAAAATGAGTGTTTACACTTCTACACACTTAAGAGGCTGAAATTAACCACAAATTTATACATTTTTACTCAATAGTATTGGCCTGTGTTACAACCCAAACCAGAGGTTCCTCATGAAATTACAGTCTTTCTGGGATCTATTAGGAACAGCACTTTCTCCACTTCCAAAGCATATGGCAGAGGCCAATTACGTAAAAATATCTTACCATTCCTCTCCCTCCATGCACTTTTAGTTGCCACTCATAATGGTGATGCAAGATGCGATTGCTAACTGACTAAAGTGAGGTCTGATTCAAAAAGGTGAGCAGCACTGAACTAGAAGCTGTAAATAAATACTCTTGGCTCTGCTAATGAATTAAAAAAAAAAAAAAAAAAAAAAAA